>JASDQU011026098.1:15886-37843 GCA_032191745.1 Picea mariana
GGAGATCCTGAAGCCTCCCTCCTCTTTATCTTTGAGAATGAGATTCAAAAGATTAAAATCCCTGTACCTTTTTTGGAGCTAGTTAAGAACGAGGATTTCAAAAGGTACCTTTCCAAAATGCTTCAGCCTCAACCTTCATCTCATCCCACCGATTCAGTCAACCTCCAAGATGAAAAACCAATTGTCATAAAGTGTTGCACAACTGTTTGATGGACTCAGGGGAATTTCATAATCCAATGCCTAATACTATCATGGATGAGCTTGGGTTGGAGGTTACAAAAAGCTACCATGACCTATACTCATTTGATTCCGAGAAAGTGAAGTGTCTTGGGGTTATTGAAAGAGTTTGCTGATATGTTTGCCTGTAAATATGAAGATTTAAGAACATATGACACCAACATCATTGAACATAAGATCCCTTTGAAAGAGGAGAGCAAGCCTTTTAAACAAAAACTTAGACAAATAAGTCCCATGCTGCTGCCTATAGTGGAAAAAGAAGTGAAAAAGTTGTTGGAAGCCCAGATCATCATTCCTTTGAGATATTCATAATGGGTGGCTAACTTGGTGCCTGTGAGGGAAAAAAATGGGGAAATCAGGTTGTGCGTTGATTTCAGGAATTTGAACAGAAGCTCCAAAAAAGATAACTACCCCTTTCCAAAGATGGAGCACATTTTGCAGAGAGTGACTGGTTCATCTAGGATGTCTATGATTGATGGATTCTCTAGCTACAATCAAATCTTTGTCCTGCTTAAAGATAGAGAGAATAAAACCTTCACTACTCCTTGGGGCACATTCATGTATGCTAAAATTCCCTTTGGATTGTTGAATGTAGGAGAAACCTTCAAACGAGGCATGGACATTGCCTTTATTGGGGAGAAAGAAAAATTTGTAGTCATCTATCTGGATTACATTACAATGTTCTCAAAATATGACAAAGAGCATTGTCATTATTTGAAGAAGGTCTTCCTGAAATGTAGAAGGTTTGGTCTCTCTCTCAATCCTAAGAAATCTTTATTTTTTATGAAGGACGGTAAATTATTGGGGCACATTGTGTCAGTGGAAGGGGAAAAAATTGATCCGAGCAGAGTAGAGGCCATCCAGACCTTATATTTTCCTAGATCTAAGAAAGAGGTTCAGTCTTTCTTGGGTAAAATCAATTTTCTAAGAAGGTTCGTCTCTAACTTTGCTAAATTAGTGAAGTACATTACAACCATGCTCAGAAAGGGAAACGAGGTGATTTGGACTTCTGAGGCTCGAGAATATTTTGATAAGATAAAAAAGGATTTAACTGAAGCACCTGTGCTCATAAACCTTGACTATTCTAAGGAATTTCTGATATTTTCCTTTGTCTCATTTGACGCATTCACTGATGTTTTGCTGTAGAAAAATATAGAGGGGTTAGAGCAGCGTATTTCCTTTTTCAGCAGAGCATTGAGGGATGTAGAACTGAGATATGATATCATGGAAAAGAAGGCTTATGCTTTGGTCAAATCCCTCAAGGCTTTCAGAGTGTATGTTCTACATTCAAATATTGTTGCATATGTCCCTTCAGACTCAGTGAAAGAGATATTGATCCAACCTGACATAGATGGGAAGAGAAGCAAATGGATTGCTAAAATTTTGGAATTTGACCTTGAAGCCCACTAAATTGGTGAAAGGCTAAGGCTTATCCAGGTTTATGGCTGAATAAAATTGCAAATCCTTAGGGGTTGATTTTATGAACATAAGCTAAGAAAATCAACAAGCTGAGATTGTTGATAAAGGCTCTCATGTCAGCCCTAGCTTGGCATAATGCTCTTGGTATAAAGACATCATATATTTTCTGCAAAAGTTACGGCCTCTTGATGGCTTGGACAAGAAAAAGGTGAAATATTTGAAACTCAAAGAAATCAAATATTGTCTCATTGATAATGTTTTGTATTGGAAAGATCCTCTGGGAGTTCTTTTGAGGTGTCTAGATCCACAGGAGGTCCAAAGGGCCATAACTGATTTTCATGACAACTTATGTGGGGGCCATAATTTTTGGAGGACCACAACTTATAAGATCCTCAGAGCTTGGTATTTCTGGCCTAGCCTTTTTAATAATGTTTGTGCAAATATTAGAGCTTGTGTCAAATGCCAAAATATTTCTAGAAAGCATCAACTCAAATCTTTGCCTTTGAAACTTGTGGTGGTTTCTGGACCTTTTCAACAGTGGGGTCTTGACTTCATTGGTGAAATCCACCTAGCCTCAAGTGGTCAACACATGTGGATTATGACTGCCGCTGATTATTTCACCAAGTGGTCCGATAGAAGCTATTCCTACAAGGATTTCCTCCCATAAGGTAATCATTAGCTTTCTTGAAGATATCATGTCCATATTGGGTTGTCCAAGTAGGATCGTTGCTGACAATGCTGCCTCCTTCAAAGCTGAACCATTGATCAAGTTCTGTGAACAATATGGTAGCACATTAGTCCATTATAGTCCTTACTACTCCCAAGGAAATGGTTTGGTGGAATCTTCTAACAAGAGCCTCATAAAGATCATCAATAAATTGTTAGAAGACAATAAGAAAGCATGGGACTCAAAGCTAAAATTTGTCTTATGGGATGATAGAGTTACAACAAAGAGGTCACTTGGTGTTTCCCCTTTTCAGCTTATGTATGGAGTTGAGGCTATCTTTCCTACTCAGCTTGCCTTTCATGTGGCAAAATTCCTCTAGGACTATCAAGGAGAACTTGATTATATGGTCAGGAGGATACAACAACTGGTAGAAGTACAATAGAATAGAGAGCAGCTACTTGGAAAATCACATGACCATCAATAGAAGATCAAGCAAGTTTTTGACAAGAAGGTAAGCAAAGAATATTTCCAGCTAGGATATCTAGTGCTCAAGTGGGACGCACCCAAGCAAGACAAAGGAAAACATGGTAAATTCGAAGCCTTGTGGATTGGTCCGTTTAAGATTTATGAGGTATTTTCAAATAACACTTATAAATTGCAGAACTTGGAGGATTGCAACGTTTTTGGTGGCCTTGTTAATGGGAACTTTTGAAAAAATATTTTGCTTAAGCCATGATTGGCTTTCCATTCATTGTAAATATCACTTTTCTTTTTTATTGTTGTTTAAATAGGTGACCCCATAGCCCTATGATAAGACACTGAAGTTGCTTGTTCTTGACAACTCATAGGGAGCATGCCATCCCCTGTGGAACCAATGTTATCAATGAAGTTGTCATGGTTCGTATGTAGTTTTTCAGATTGGCCAAGTGCTTTGTTTGCATAGGGAAAAACCATGAGTGAAATGAAACATTTAGAGACATCCATTTCGAGCTTGAAATACAAGAAGGCAGGCTTGATTTTCAACAACAGAGATCCTATGTACAATTCAGATCAATCGTTAGATCGAGCAAAGAATAAGTCATGACCGCCCAATCTCATTGAAGAGAGATCGACAGTGGGTAGGCATTACGGGGATCAAAAAGAAAATTAAAGTTCTTGCAAGTTGTGAGCTTGCAATCTCTTGTGGCCATTGATTTTCAAGCAAGGGACACGTGTTCAACGATCTCACACTCTGGGAGGAAGCAAGCAGAAGCTGAGTGAGTAAAGGAATCTCGAAGGCCCGAAGTCCCGAAGTAAATCTGAGCCATTGAAAACTAAGAGCATGGGGAGGCAGATCTAACACTTCAAAGATACGACACTCCAGAGGGTTGTAAGAGATATGCATTGAAAAGGCCTAAAGCCCGATCTCCTGAATTAATTGTGGACCATTGATCTCAAATCAATAGGAACCGTTGATCTTTGTAGCATTATCACTAGAAGGTCCGAAGTCCCGAAGTTAATGAGAGGCTGACACATTAGATTTGAGAGATCATCCTCTGAGAGGTATTCCTACTTAGCATTCAAATCTCCCAAGCACCAAAATTGGCTCCATCTCTAAGCACGGTCTAAAAGGCTTCTGGAGTTGGCAGATGGATAAGATTTAGCTGGGGCACTAAAATAGCATATGCACCTATATTGCAGATCACGACCAGATCAACGACCATGCTTCATTTCGGGGCCACAACATGATTGGGCGTTAAAATCCTTGAGCGGGCCGAAATCTAAACCATGGTATTGTGGGAGAGATACGTGGTGGAAGGTGGTGAGTTTCGGGCCCAAAAGCAGTGTGGATCCAAACCATTTTTGATGGCCCCAAAATCACGTGCTCTTTCAGTGCCGAATCCAATAACAGCAGGTGGCTTCCCCCTACTCATCAAGCCTCATCCTGATCCCGAGGATAAATCAGTTAATGAACAAGGAGTGGCAGTTGAAACCTTAACTCACTCCATAAATGAAAAGCATTGAGGGTCTGGCCGAGGAGACAGAAAGTTGTCAGCCCGAAGTACAACAGAGGGCAGTTTCTCTTGCACAACCATACTGATCAAGGTCTCCTTCTAATAGAAAGAACATGACAGGCAAGAGAAGACACCAACTATTGTTTTGAGTATAAATACATCAGTTGAAGAATACGTTAGGGTCGATGGTTGAGCAGAGCTCCCAATTATTAATAGTTTGACAACATAGTTGTTCTTTGGTTATGTATGAGACCTAAGACTTTCTCATTAATAGAAGTCAACTTATTTCATCATCTGTTTACTTTTTTGCTGAAACACTCATGCATGGAAGATCCATACGAGGTGTTGTAGTTGTATTGTAATGGAGGTTTGATTATAATGCTGCTGTGACCTGTTTTAGTATTTTCTTTTGTTGTCTTGTTTCCTCTTATGCTGAAATGCTCATGCATGGATGATCCAGATGAGTTGTTGTAGTTGTATTGTAATGGAGGTTTGATTATAATACTGCTGTGATATATTTCAGTATCTTAAACTTGAGTTCAAGAGTGTTCTTGTGCCTGAGTTTTTCTTCACCAAGTTGCTTGAAGGCCAGATGCTCATGGTAGACTTGTCCACTTTTCTCACTAAGTCTTCCTTCTGCTCATCTTTAACCTTAACCAAACTGAAGTTAATGAGGACCTCATTTCCTTATGCATCACTTGTCCAGTTTCCGTGTTTAAACATTATTGTACTGAGAGTTTTCCATTTGACCTCCACTCATAAACGTACCTCCACCAACAATTTGATGGGTACTTGGGTTATCCTCTTGCAATCTGAGGGCGACTCTCAGTGCTAACAGATGGGATGATGGATTTGGAGATGGATTGTAGTGGTGATACCATAAGTACCTCTCTCACTAATAGAGAGTGTTAGATTTGGTATCTTGGAGGTACTTCTTCATAGGTGGCGCCCAACATGCGGAAGTGACCAAGCACATTTCCTCCCTAGTGACTTTATAATATGTTTTTATAAAGTAACTTTATAAAGTTGGGTATTTATTTTTAAAGTGTAAAAGTGACTGTATGATGTTGTGGGTCACTTTAGTGACTTAAGTGACATCAATGAATGATTAAGTTGTGACTATTGATCTCATGAGGGCAAGATCTAATCTTGACCGTCAATCTCATTAGAAGACCAAGGGTTAGGGTATTTACACTTTGAAATTAGATAAAGACAACTCACAAGGGAGAGAGGGGATCACACTTTGAGGAGAGAAGAGTGGGAGGTGAAGAGTCACATTTCCCAAGAGAAATTTCTTGCTTAGAGGGAAAGAGTAACAATAGAGGGAGTTGGAACGCATCCCCGAGTGAGGGATAGGCACACACTCCAAGGAGAGAAGATTGCATTTATTGTTGTCTGTACTATAGATATAAAAGGAGGTCGTACAATATATATTGTTTGTCTTACAACAAAGGAAAGGGCACATAAATTGAGGGTTGTTTTATTAGCTGGTTGGCTTGAATTTCTAGGCGCTTTTGCTGAGTTAAGACTGTTCTGCAAGGGACATGATAATGTTTTACATTTATAGCACAATTTCCTAGGTCATTTTGGTACTGTTGCTTACTATATTGGGTTGTATAAGCCATACAACCATGGCACAATTACCAAGAAATAATTCTGGTTCGATTTTCTAAGAGGGTTTCTTGCTGGAAGAAAGATAAGTACTATATTTAAATGTTGTTATAAAGGCTGTTGTAACTCTGATATTTTCCCTAAAGTTGAATACGAAGTTTTTCTCCTTAAATCTGTCATCTTTCCAGTGTATTCTTCAAGGGGCATAGCCCATAATTTTTTTTCCAAATGTGTGAATATGTCTATTGTTCATTGGTATTTCGCTATCGATGGTTTAGTTAATGTGTTTCTTTTCATATGATGTTGTTGAATGTTAGTGTTTCTTACTACATTACAATACTTGGTATATTGGAGGTTGAAACCAATATTTAACTAAGTGTTAAGTTCATATTTTTCAACAGGAAGTGCTTAYAGTACCTAGGACAAATGTCTAAGATTCATTTTAKCTCCTTTGGAGGGTGCCYGTCTTCACGAGGGTACTTGCACCTTAGGTGATCATTGMATGAGAGTTACCATAATTGTCTCTCACAMAATAATTAGTTGGAATTGGAMCCTCACCATCCCAGGMTAACCTTCAATMTCAAGACMTTCATTAGTTGAACTTGGGTTCTTCATTGATTAGACTCAATACCTAGCCACCCCRGGCTAATTTTTKGGAGAGTGAGTTTTCCTGATTGCATCTTAGAGAGTCTTTTATAGGAGTGTGTTGGTTGTAATTTTTTCGACCCCATAAWAGGTCTTACATACTTTCTTCCTTTTGAATAAGAGATTATGGTTAAYGTTCYYRAGGATACCAACCAAGGGACCCCTTTCCAAGGKGATCCTTGTGTTTTTCCTTTRTTTGGAAACATTGGTGCACCCTTGATGGCCAMCTTGAATCTTCATGGATTCACTTTGGGGCTACTAGTTTGGTTGTTTTCCGCTCCAAATGTYCTGAATGATCTTGATGCTTCTCAAATAAGTACCTTATGTCAAGAGAACCAAACTAATGTTGACCATTTCCATTTTTAACCAATGAAATATATTCCTTCTCCTTCTGTCTCATTTGTTGAAAGTTTATATCCTACTAACCAGAATCCTAAAAGGAATAGAAAGAGGAAGAATAAGAAGAAGAAGTGAAGGCAAGAGTGCAAGTCACTAGCCACTCTAAGTCTTACTGGGGGAAAACAACCAACCATTGCAAGTCATGTTAGGGGAAAACAACCAGCCAATGCAAGTCATATGATATTGTTGAGAAATATAGACGAATAGGATGCAAGCCTAAGTTCCCTTGTAAAATTTTAAGTTTCCCTACCATTCCAAAGGTACAAAGAGTGTGGTACTTATCTCAAGGATATTATGCTACTAAACCACCTTTGGTTTCCCAATAGCCCATTCAACCATTAGTTAATGAAGTGTTTGAATCAATTCAATTTTTTTACCAATCCCACTCTTCCCTCGAAGAGTGATATGTTTGAAGTGGTCAAATTGATGCAATCTCTATTCAATCTTGCTCTTCCCTTGAAGAATGATGTGACCATATTGTCTTAGTACAGGGGGACATGTTGGATAGAATACTTGTCATCTTGAATGAAAGGGACTCGAAAGAAAATCAACAACACTCATTCTTGGAGATAAGACTCCAGGTTCCAGGTTTGATTGATTAAATTGATAAGTTTCTAACTTGCACATATCAAGTTTGATAATGGCTATGTATTGCAAATAAACACTATAGTTGTGACAACAATCCTTGAAAGGTTCTATTACTGCCAGGTACAATGAATACTTGGTAGCATGTGAGTACTATTGATATAAATTCTTATTGTATTTGTTGCAAGATGAACTAACATCTCCTCTAGGAGATATTTCTTGTTTTGCTTCCAGGCAGGTCACCTTGGTAATGCTATGATGATTACCATGAAATTGTCTTTTATTCTTGTTAACATAGATATATTCTTATGAAAATGCTATTATATTGGAAATACTTTTTCTCTTGTTGCTCTTGTCTCGGGAAGGTTACCATGGAGGAATGATTGGTCACAACACTAGAGGAGCGTTGTTCCTATTTCTTGTTATTGTATTTCTATTTTTGCTATTGCTCCAGGTAGGTCACAAGTGATAGCTCTAAGAAGGAGCTACTGTGATGGTTTTTCACGTTATTGTTCTTATTATTATTATTATAAGAGTATTATTCTTGTCTATTGTTTTCCCTTGTTGTTCCAGGCAGGTCACAGGTGATAACTGCGAGGGGAGATATAATGACGGTTGTAGGAGGCAACATATTAGATGGTCTCTAGTTTGGGACATGGAGCAAACTATCCAGATAAGAAGTTGTATACACGACCGTATACATCCTTGTACTGAAGAAAAAGAGGATAAAGTTAAAACCTATTGGAAAGAAGGGTACTTTTACGAGATACAAAGTATCTCATATGGAGATTGATTGTAAGTAGTAGAAGGCTCCAAAGTTGACCAAACAGATCCCTCTAGTACAATTGATCACTTTTCAGATCATTAGGAAGAGTTAGGAGAGGCATATGGGCCTACCCAGAATCGTTGCAGTAACCAGGAAGAGACCAACATGGTCTCATGACACTTTGTAGGATGCAAAGATATATAGCATTGATAAGCCATATCATGAGGAGAAGATGGCACCATTGGTGGTGAGGCAGGCGACCCCACCAAGTACCAAATCAGAAGAAGCCACAGTTCAGAGGGATTCATCCTTCACGATCCAGTAGGGAGGAGAAGCCTCCCCAGGAGCATTCATAGGATACTTAAGAGGAAATCATCACACACAGAGGGAGCATATGGCTCTGAATATTATATAGAATCAGAGGGAGTCAAGTTTAAGAGGGAGCATGGAGACTCAGAGTGAGCATGATCTCAGAGAGAGTCAATGGATTAGAGGATTTCATTTAGAAAGCATACCTCCTCATATTCATAAGGGATAGAGAAAGGTCTTCCAGGTCTGACATACAGGTTCCATGAGTTGAGGAGGCTAGATCAAATCTTTAGAGGCTTCGAGGAGAAATGAGACCTCCTAGGAAGATTCCCTTGTTTCAGTGATAGAGGAGGAAGCCAATTAGAAGGTCTGGGATATGGATTTTTTCCTTGGTTCCGAGATCATAAGGGAAGTCAATGGTGACTTCCAAATTGATCTACAAGATCAAGCATGTTGCAGATAACAGTATAGAGATGTACACAACTTGATTTGTGGCCAGAATGTTCTCCCAACAAAAGGGAGACGATTATGATGAGGCACTTGCTCTAGTAGCCTGAAGAAGTGTACATAAAGAAACCACACTATAGATGAGAAGGATTCTCATGTTTGCATATTAAAGAAATCTTTGTACGAGCTTAAGCAGGCACCCGGGGCAGGATATGCCATACAATTATTTTGTCGAGCCCAGGAATGGTTGCCTACACTGATGGTGATTAATATGAAGTTATTGAGTGAAACATCTTCAGAGACAGTGGATGCCTCCATGTATAGACAGATTATTGGTTCGTTTATGTACTTAACGAACACAAGGGAAGATATATGTTTTGATGTGAACACATTGAGTTAGGATATGGTCGAACCTAGATGTGTTCACTTGATTGCAAAAAAACATGTGATGAGGTACTTGAAAGGTACAATTGACTATGGAATCAGATATGTTTTGGATCATGAGATAAGACTGCAAGGCTATACTGATTCATATCGGGATGGTAGTGTTGCAGACTGGAAGAGTACATCTGGATGTTGCTTTAGTTTGGGATCAACTATGATATCATGGTTCAACAAGAAGCAGTCCAGTGTAGAGTTCAATATAGTTGAGGTAGAGTACATAACAACATGTTCATCTAGCAATGAAGAAATGTGGCTTAGGAAGTTGCTAGATGGTCTGTTTAATCTTGATACAGAGGTGAATTGCATCTGGTGCGACAACCAGAGTTGTGTGAAGTTGTCAGAGAACCTAGTGCTTCATGACATGTCAAAGCATATCGAGATCATGTATCATTATATCAGGGATATGGTGAAGAGAGGAGAGGTGAAGCACCATTATGTGGCTACAGATGATCATGTAGCTGATGTGTTGACTAAGCCTCTGTCAAGGGTGAAGTTTGAGTACTTCAGGGACAAGCTTTGTGTGTTTCGGAAGGGTGTACCCTTGTGATAGGGTATGATGAGTTACATATGTGACTCCAGATAGAAACATGATATAGTTTGGAAAACAAGTTGTCATTCCTAGACATTGACTGTGGCACCGATCAGATAATGTATATGCAGATCCTTCGGGGAGAGTGTGTTTTCCTAGTTGAGGAAGCCCAACCGGTTTGTGTTGTTGGAGGCTTCACGTAGATACTTCGGGGAGGGCGTGCCTCGGGGACAACTAGAGGGACAACCTAGTGTGTTGGACGTCTACTACTTCGGTGAAATAGTCGGGTATGCAGGTCTGTTATTCCAGTGAAACTGTTTGGTACATAGGTACTCTAGTGAAATAGTTTGGTATATTGTTGCTCTAGTGAAATAGTCTGGTACGTAGGTCTACTACTTCAATGAAATAGTCTGGTACGCAGGTTTACTACTCCAATGGAATAGTCTGGTACACAGGTATACTACTCTAATGAAATAGTATGGTACACAGGTACTTTAGTGAAATAGTCTGGTATATTGTTACTCCAATGAAATAGTCTGGTATGCATAACTACTCCAATGAAATAATCTGGTACACTAAGATATTGCTACTCTAGTGAAATAGTTTGGTACGCATAGCTACTCTAGTGAAATAGTATGGTACACTGAGATATTGCTACTCTAGTGAAATAGTCTGGTACGTATAACTACTCTAGTGAAATAGTATGGTACACTAAGATATTACTACTCCAATGAAATATTATGGTACACTAAGATATTACTACTCCAATGAAATATTATGGTACACGTATCTACCCCAGTGAAATAGTCTGGTACGTTGAGATATTGCTACTCTAGTGAAATAGTCTAGTACACATGTTACTAGTTCTGTATGAACTAAATTCCATATTCTGTCTGAGATGGTGAATTACTAATTTTGTATGAACTAGATGGTAGATTTTGTGTGAACTCGCAAGTTGAAGCCCCATGATGACATATAGCCTAGAAGGATGATGCGACCTTAGATGCATGTCTGTGACATGACCATCAGATAGTCTATGTGTGTGACTATGACAAAGCATGTGTGGCTATGATGGTGTTACTTGTTACATGATTTGTTTGATCATGAGATGGCCTATTTGGCCATGCTACTTGAGACATGATCGGTTTGATCATGATATAACATTTGTGGCTATGGTGATGCAACATGTAGACTGGTCTGCAATACCATGTGAGTCTTTCCCATGCCATGTGAGATGGATGAATGTGTTTGAGACCATTAGATGAAGAACATCTTTGTTAATACTTCCCTAACTAAGATGGAGTGTTGATGTCTTGGTATCCATGGGAGGTATTAACCTTCAAGTGTAACCTTTTTACTTAGAATAGAATATTCTGGAAGTAAGAGAATGATTAAATAGATGTGTGAAAACCCTAGAAGAGAAGTCGGTCCAAGGAGAATAATAATACAGAAATAGAAAACCCCAGAAAGAGAAGTCGACCCTGCCAGAAAAAGTCAAAGTAAATTTTATTTGCCAAAAAATACAGGTCGACCCTGTGGGAGAAGTTCACTAGAAGAATAAGTATAAATAAGGTGAAACCTTAGCTCATTTGTACACTCTCACACACTCACTCGGCATAAGGAGGATGCAAGTCTGAGAAACAGTAGTTACAATTGCAGCAGAAGGATGCGCAAGTTTGGAGAGGGTGCTGCAACAATTGAAGTGGTGTAATCTCAATCTTTCTAGTATCTCTCTTGTGTGCTTCTCTCAGTAAAGGTACACTTCTATTAGTAGAGGTAAGTTCTCTTGGTATTGTGTTGTTGCTGCAGAAGTGGTGTTTTTGGTTAGGTTTTATCTGTTAGTTCTAGTGTGGACTTGTCAGAATCATTCTATCTAAGAAAATGTTATGTGCTCGAGGGTGGCATAGTGAATGCCTATGGTTGGGTGACAACGATGTGACATTCTCTATGGTTAAACAGGCATACCAAAATTTTAACAATTTCCAACTTACAAAACCCTCAATAATCATCACACGAGTGTTATTTTGAGTATGGTAAGTAAAATCCAAATGGGGGTTGAAGATTATCCCATGGTTAGTTGGCAAAGGATTTTCTCATGCATGGGAGAGGTGCAATGTTTAAATATATCTCCTCCGATGTTAAAGTGTGTATTGTACCTTGTTAATGCAATGTTGATATTCACAATGCCCCATTTATGAAACACAAGTCCAAAGGTTTTCATAGGACATTTCGTATCAAGTGGGAGTTTTACAAGGTATTGTTTATTCAGCAAGGATTCCCTGAGGGATCTTCTATGTCATTTTTTTGTTTTTTGTTTTTTCAGTTATGGATAATTAGAATAAAACTAGAAGAAATAAAAATAGAGTATGACGAACATGTTAAAGCTTTCATTACAATGGGAGTTTTTTTTCTTGAGGCAAAAAGGGTTATAGCTAGTTATTAGATTTAGTTATCATTTTCTTTGTTGCAAGTCTTTTATTTGTAGATATCTCTTCACGCTTTAGGTAAACAAGGAGAACACATATCTTACCATTTGGGGTCTATTCTCGTAGTGGATTGAATTGATGGATTTGAGTTTGGAGGTTCATAACATTATTTTATCTAAGAATATATCTTTGAGTAAACATTCCAAAAAATTTCGTTTCATGAGATTTGTAAACTATCATGGATATTCCACTAGAACAATTCATCACAGATCTTACAATATTCCGAAATATTTCATTATGTGGTTCATTATCTTAGATCTCAAATTTATTATTACTAGCATAGTGCTCAAAATTGTGGAAATAATTGAAACCAAAATGAAAGAAACAAGCAAATGAACATGTCATCCACACAAATGAATGCAAGATGTGACATGGGAAATCCAATATGGGAGAAAACCCAACAAGAAGGTGAGGCCTATGCTTTGCTCTATTTTTCTTAGTTATGAAATGCGAGTRCAAAGAAAGTGACACTCACTATGGAGTTTCCATAGACACTATGGCTTGAATGGTTGCTATAAAATATTCTACCTTTAKTATGCTTCAATATCCCAACTCCTAGATTCTCTACTCAACTATGGAACAATAAAAATACCAAAAAAATGGAATACCTTCCTTTYYTAGTGRCCCAGTATTTAACATAGTCTAATAGCCATATAGGGTTAGGGTTAGGGTTTTTGCATGCCTCAACCCTCAATTAGTGTTAGAGTTTTGGACCCTCTAGAATCTTCTTGAAAGTCCAMKCTTGACTAGACCCACATGTGTGAKTAATGTGGGCTGACATAACATCCACTTGGTACCATGGTGGTYARTAGGGTAGGTTAACTTGCGAGAAGCATAACTTTCACATACGAACTTTGATTGAGGTGATGTTTGCACCATTGGAAAGCTTGCAGTGTATAGAATAGCATCAAGGGGGTAGAAGATAAGATTATAAAATTTTGACCCCAAAAACTATTGGTTGATATCTCAAAATGGCTCTGGACATTTCTAGACCCCAAATCACCAAACTGAGCCCTACAAAAAGTACCAAAATAGATGACAAATTATATAATGATTCATTCCAGATCATCTTACTTTTCTTTACACTATATTTCATGATTAGTTATTGATTAATTTAGAATTTAAATTCAATACTTTCATTATATTAATGTTTCTTATAAAGATTAATTTTAATTTCATTCTAATGTATCATTTTTATTTATATTGAAATAAAATGTTCAATTTCGATATCATAAAACCATAAAATTCAATATAATAAGTATAAATTTTAATGAATTTCTTTTTTTAGATTCAAGTTAGCGCTTGTGAGAGGATTCACAAATTAGGGGCTTACCTCAAACATTGAAATCCTATAGATCTACGCACATCAATCCCATCGTATACTTGTTTTTCCAAATTGGATTCCTCTTGTCAATGCCATCACACACTTTTCAACAAAAAAAAACTTGAAAAATGACGTCCAAGTGATAAGATTGTGCAAGTTATGAAAGGAGAAAATAAGCAAGTT
The DNA here is from genome assembly GCA_032191745.1 of Picea mariana. Lineage (NCBI taxonomy): Eukaryota > Viridiplantae > Streptophyta > Pinopsida > Pinales > Pinaceae > Picea > Picea mariana. The sequence continues at coordinate 29,932 of JASDQU011026098.1, forward strand.
ATGAAAGAGGGAAATGTGAAGACAAGCTATAACTTTTATTTACGCATAATTATTCTTAGAATAATGGTTGGTCTTCTCCAATTAATTCTGATTTATTGCATATGGAGAATCACTAATTGTTCCACATGGCCACAATTTCATAAACTTTAATGATGATTTAGTCAACACAATTTTTCCTCTTAATAATGTTTAGCTTTATAATGTAAGGTATAGAGAAATTACACAAGAGAGTATACAATGTTGGAATCATAAGATTAAATGCTCCTATGTGGTACATAGCATTATCCTCATCTTATTTGGAAATGGGACTCTCTTAGATATGAATAACCACTTCATATGTTAGTCCCTTGTTTTGGTTCAAAATGGAAAGGTTCTTGATGAGAATGTTGGGTCCTAACTTCTTCAATTTTTCGAATGTCCACATCAAGAAGATCATTATTATATTTCACTATTATAATATTATTTAGTCATCACTGAACTTTAATATCTTTTTGGCCAAAATACTTTCTAGGGTTTACCTTTGCTCCACATTAAATGTATGATAATTTTCATTTTTGCCTCATACACATGCCTTTATTTCAAGAAACACATAGGTACCCATGATTTTCCTTAAGCAAAGATATGGGTCCATCCTAAAAAGGGAAAAACATAATAAATGCACATTAATTCTATGTTCATGAATGGTGCTTACGGGACTTTGCCACATATGTATTGGGTATGTGTTATATTCTTTGCACGACTAGCTCTAGTGTCTGCTACGTTGTGCCGAGTGGGGGTTCGGGGGTAGCGCCCCCAAGAATTTTTTTTTGCCTCGGGAAACATGTCGCATTTTAGCCTCGAATTTCATGTCCATTGTTGGGCGGTTTTTCAGCACATTGTTTTTGCCAATGGTTTTCTATTTCCGGTTAAGGAATTAGGGTTGTTGACTAATCCAGGTCATTGGGTTAGGGTTTTGCATGCTACAGGATCCTATATGTATATTGTATTGTAAACAATGTAGCACTATGAATGAATATATAATATGTTGGTTTTCTCGGTTTGGGTTTCCAGGGGAAAAATCTCTGTGTAATGTGTGTATTTTCCATTGTATATTTTCTGTTCTTTTATTGAAAATCTATTTGTAGTAAAATATTGTACAAGGTTAAAATCTACAATGTGAAACCCTAATTCCAATTACCTATGAACTTAACCAACTCTTAATTATATAAATTGAGTTCAAATGTTGGAGAAGGGACACTGCACTTACCTTTCTAGCACCCTTATGTTGATGCTTTTTCCTTAGAGATTTTGCCTTGGACATTTATGACTAGCCTCTTCTATAAAAGCCCCTATTTTTGAGAGTGACTATCTTGCTGACGATTGGGACCTCAATCTTTGTTGTTTTTTCTATTTGTGTATGGTGAGGAGTTTTAAAGTGGCGTATAAGTTAATAAGTGGTCCAGGCCAGAGGAATATGAACTCTGGTGATGAAGGTGTCAAAAATAGATTAAGTACGTCACTGTAACTACTATTTCAAATATAACGAAGATTGAAGATGCACAAGGGATCAATTCTGGACCACGAGGGATCAAAAACTGAGCTGATAAATTATTATAAAGAGATTTTATCATAAAACCCATTGATCGAACCCCAACAATCAATAGAGTAACCCAACACATTCCAACCCTTATTACGCCTAAGCAAAATCAAGCCCTAAAGAGGCCAATTATGCTGGAAGAGGTGGAACAGGTTGTCAAGGAAATGCCCCTATGAAAGGCACTAGGGCTAGATGGATTCAGAACAAACTTCTTCCACTTTTGTTGGGTGATGATAAGAGAAGAGGTATGGAAATTAGTGGAGGAATCCAAGACTTCGGGGTAAGTGCTCTCAGCCCTTAACGCTACTTTTCTCCCTCTAATTCCAAAGGAAGAATGAGTCACTAACCCAAATCAATTCTGGCCAATTGCACTTTGTAATGTAATCTACAAGATCATCACCAAAGTCATCGCTCTCCGACTAAAACCCATCCTCCCTTTCATTATATCCAAGGCACAATCAGGTTATGTTGAAGGGCGTCAAATCATGGATAGTGTTATCTTGGTCCACAAAGTGATCCACTCGCTCAAGTCTACATGTACCCCAAGTATGCTCATTAAGCTCAATCTATCCAAGGATTTTGATCGCCTCATTTGGAAATACATGCACTCTCTTCTTTCAGCATTTGGTTTAGTAGGGATTGGATCCTTTGGATAATGAAACTCACTTCCTCTGCTTTCTTCTCTATCTTAGTTAATGGAGTAACCTCCCAACCTTTTTCTCCTTCCCAAGGAATTCGTCAAGGGGACCCTCTATCCCCCTTTCTTTATTTCATAATGACAGAAGGCTTGGGACGTTATATCACAACTTCTATAGCAGAAGGTTCTCTTCAAGGTCTCCCTTTACACGACCTGCAACCTGCTACTTCCCATAGCCAATTTGTGGATGATACCATGTTGATGAACACTCCTATCGCACAGGAAGCCACCAAGCTCAATTATATCCTCTCAGACTTTAGTGAAGCCTCAAGCACAACCTTTAATTTGGATAAATCCCAGCTTTTATTTTCCAACACTCTTCGTGCAGTCCAACGCCACATCTCTCGACTTATGGGCATACTCGAGATCTCCCTTCCATCCAAATACCAGGGCATTTATTTATCTGATTCGGGTGCAAAAAAACTTTCTTGAGATGCCCTTATCCTTTCCCTTTCCAATCATTTGAACACCTGGACTTTCAGATCCCTAAATCTTGTTGCCAGACTGGTTCTCATCAAATCAATCCTACAAGTTATCCCTGCCTACCTCTTCTCAGCTCTGGAAGCCCCACAAACTGTTATTAAAACCATACAAAATCTACAGAGGAACTTCCTCTGGCATGGTCATGATCTAAGAAAAAAATGGGCTCTTGTTAGCTGGGAGAAAGTCTGCAAGCCAATGTCCATTGGAGGACTTAGCCTCAGGGACGCTCGACAACTGAATAGCATTACATGAGTTAAAATTTGGTGGTGATGGCTCAAGTATCCAAATGAACTATGGGATAAGCTCTGGAAGAAAAAATATGCCCCACATACCACTGAGGCACAACTTATTCGATTCAATGATTAGATCCAAGGCTTTAATATTTGGAATGCATCTTGGCGAAATCGACCTTTGATTTAGATGCATGCATTATGGGAAATACATAATGGTTAGGATGCTCTGTTTTGGACTGACTCATGGAAACAAATACCTTTGTTGCACTGCTTGGACATCATGCACCCCATTCAAAACCACATGCAACAGGTGGATCCCCTCAAGGTTACAGACCTCTGGTTAAATGTTTCACATCACCCCCCTTGGCGGAGCTGGAAAACTCTTTCTCACGACCTCAATACTCCTACATAATGTGACTTACAACCTTGGCATACAATTTCTGCCCAGAGGAATATTTGTATCAGGGATGGACCAAATATTCTATGCCGGGGGAATCCCCCCTTAGGTACTTTCACAATAAAAGAGGCCTACATCCTTCAGGATAATTTCCAAGTCCAACAAAAAGAGCACATCTGGCACATTATCCGGAGATCAAAATTATGGTTGAAAGTCTCTACTTTCCTCTAGATCATGGTACAAAATCGAATCCTTACCTGGGACAACCTCAGAAAATGAGGATTCATTGGACCCTTGATTTTTCATCTTTGTAAACAACAGGAAGAGTCAATGGAGAACATATTCAATCAATACTCCATTTGTGGGGAGATATTGGATCATGCCTCTCAGATTATGAGGAAAACCAACAAAGAAAGAGACAACATTATACACACCATCAAGAATTAGGGAATTGAGGCTTACAAGAACCCCATTTTAAATAGGATTTGGCAACTACTACCAGGCTTCATTGGTTGCATATCTGGAAAGAGTGAAACAAGCGTATCTTCCACTCCCAAACTTCTACCCTTTCTTGCATCTGGTCAAATTGTTTTGGAAATATACATGAAACCATTCGTTCCCAACTTTGGACATGGGAAGACCTCTCTTGTGACCCCCGAAAAACTCTCATCCTCTCAACTTGGAAGCTACACTTACATGGCACTCCACCCAGTACTACCCCCCATCCTAGCTTCCTTTCCCATAGCCCCTCTTCTTTGCACTACCCCCCTCCAAGTTTCTTCAAAATGAACTTTGATGGTGCTTCGAAGGGCAATCCCAACCCTGTGGGATTTGGAGTATTCCTTTAGGACTGTACAGGCCAAATCAAATACATTTTAGCTAGACATATGGGATATGACTCCAACAACTTCATAGAGCTCTGGGGCCTCATAAGAGGGATCCAATTAGCCTCCAGTCTAAATCTGAATCATCTAATTATTGAAGGGGACTCCAGAGTGATTATCTCTCTTGCCACCAAAATCATAAATGGGACCAATCTCGCGAAAGTCTCCCGAAGTTGACACCTTCTTGGTCCTCATGATACTTTGCACACTCTTCTTCTTCCTTCTCTCACCCTTATCCCCTCTCATGTGCAACAAGAAGAAAACAAGGTAGCTAATAAACTAGCTAATGAGGGAGTCTTTTCTCAAGAAGAGGATATCCTGATTGAGTCTCATCATCACCCCACACCATAGCTACTGCTTCATTGCAGGGATATTGCACTTAGAGATTGTCCTCCCCCAGATGGGGTGACATATGGAACACATGCGTGGGAGTAGTTTACACTCCCTATCGCCATCCTTCCTCCCCGTCTCTTCAGCATGAGAAACATTCCATTAAGGAGGATGGTAGTGCACCTACATAATGTGGAAGTTTTAATGGTTCACCCACAACGAATGCCGAGGTCTCGTAGAGAAGGTACGAGGTGGATGAGAGTTGCCAATTCAGTCTTTATGGAGATTTTCACAATCAATTCAATTTCCTTTATAGAGGTAAGGCATGACTATTTCCATTTTGCTCTGGTTTGGTTGTTAGTTTTCCTCTCCCCTCTTGATTTTTTCCCTTTCCTGCGTCCTCCTCCCCTTCTAGTTGTCATTTTCGCCCCTGCCTTTCTAATGTCGCATGAGAGAGGAAAACCAAAATGTGGGCCGACCTATTACATTTTTGTGGCTAGACATTGACGACCTAGTCCCCCCTTAGCTCCAATTCCACATCCCATCCCTTTCACAAGCCCTACTAGTCCTACCTTGGAGAATTCCCCCTTGTTAGATCAAAAGCGGATGGATGGCGACAATGCCATGGCTTATGTTGAGGAAGAGATCCCTCTAGTTCCTCCTCAAGTACCTCCCAATTCTCTCTTGTTCTCTGCCTCAAACCTTTAGGATCCACCTCACAATTTTGGACGATTGCCTCAGGGAGTTGACCCCGCGTTAGATGTGGAAGGATTCCGGTTGAGGAAGATACCCCTCCATCTTGGCAAGAGGAAATAATTACGGCGACAATGTGTTGAGGAAAAGATATGAATGATCTTACTCAAGTATTTTTAAATTCTTCTTGGCTAAAGCAAAATAGACAGGAATGTCACCCTATGCAAAATAGACGGGAATGGCTAAAGCAAAATAGACGAGAATGTCACAAACAAACAAGTCTACACAGACTATCAAAGATAGATCAACACCTTTGAAAAACAAGTGTCTGAATGATGTAATTCAGCCTTGAATCTTGCTATCTACAATAAGACCTTGCTATCATAAAAAATAATTAGGCTTGTGATGAATTAAGGAATGAATGAAAACTGAACTATCTCAACATAAACTCAAAGAGAAAACCTTAGTATGTTTCTCCTTCTATCCTCCTCTTGTTCCTCCATTTCCTTTTATTTTAAGCAAATTAGAATTGGTTGAAATACCTCATTAGTTAACTTAACTAAAAACTCAACCAAATTCTTAGTTAGGGGGGAAGAGTAATAAATCATAATAAGGGTTTTAAATAAATAATAATTAGTAGGTGGGATCCCTTGTGACTCCCTTTAGCTCTTAACAATAATAGCATAACTAGTTAATTAAACAAAACACCCCTCCTTGTGACTCCCATCATCACATTCATATTTGGCAATTTTTCTCATTGACATTTGAAATTATTTTCAAAAAATATATTACTCATATATCCAAAGAAAACATGTTGTCCAAAACTTCTGAATTCAACTGTCATCAACTATAGATAAAATAAAAATAAAAAAACATATTTTCCACTATGAGATGCAATTTTTCCTTGATTGCTGCTGTCACCCTTTGATTTCTCTGAAATTTCCTTTGGTTGTGTTGATCCTTTAGGCTTAATCTCGCTGATCATATGAGAACAATCATCCTTCAAATGCATCCGGGAAGATAGATTTACCAGAGCCATTGGAGGGTGAGGAAGGGGAAACAATGACTTTTCCTTTGTCATGGTCATGGTGGGCCTCGGTTTTCAATATTTTGCTAGCATGAGAGGACTGAACTGGTGAGTGGACAGGTGCATCTTGGACAATCTAGTTAACAGGCGAGGGAGCATGTAAGGACAAATCGGGCCAGCCACGATGTTGGGAGACTGCCGGCTGGACAATCTCTTTCCATCCATTGTTTTCGAGAACCTCGGGTTGCAATGAGACATGAGGAGGAACGAGAATACCAGGGGCTTGTGGAGCTTGGAAGGGAGGCCTTTCAGGCCTAGGTTGAACCACTCCTTGCCCAATCCAATTGAAAAATCCATCCTGAAATAACTGGCCTAACTCTTGCGAGTCAACAAAAAAGTGTATGGAGAATATTGGCCTTCTTGGGCCTACCTCTCCCTCAGTTTCCTCTGCCATGGCTACCTCGGCTGAAGAAGATCATTCCTGCATGCATTATTGATTAGAAAATAGTTCCTTTACAAGCATACATAACAACTTCTTAAAAATATGAAATAGATTTTGGCTCAACAACATATCAACATATCAACAACATATGCATGATTGATTAGCAAATAGTTCCTTTACAACCATACATGACAACTCCTTAAAAATATGAAATAAATTTTGGCTCAACAACATATCATACTCATGCAATCGAATCCATATGAATTGCTTAACTATTATCGATGAGAAGGGGGTGAATAAAGGTTCTGGGATATGCGAGGGGTTTGTATTGAGTGAAAAATGATAAAATGAGAGGGAAAAGAATCATGGTTACTACTCAAAGACAACAAACAATCAATTGTAATGTAAAACAAAGAATATAAAACTATGTTCCAATCAAAAGAAAATGTGATTTCAAACTATTCCAATATAGAATTCTCTTAACTGTAATCAAATTTTAAGAACAAGGAGTGAAAAATGGATGTGGGAAGGTGAGGGGGTTGTAATTAGAGAAAAGTGAAATAATGGTAGGGAAAGAGAGTGGATATTGTTCATAAAATTAATTCAGTAATCCATAAAACCATTATATATCAAACACAAAAGGTCCAACACCAACCAAATAGTCACTGTGATCAAATGATCAATTACTGTGTATAATTCAATCAATTCTGTGCATTAACTTGCTCACTATTCATAATCAAATATTTAACACGGTGTCATCAAAACAAGACAGTATGCATTCCACAAAAACCTATAGAGGATCTCTGTTCTTCTCATTTATCCAATTAATATTTTAAAACATTCCCCAAATGAATGAACAACCACTTATTTCCACTCTGTTCAGTGTCAACTCATTGACCACTTCCCATTAACAATTAAATTGTAATAAGACCATACTTCCACAACACCCATGATTATCTCTGTTAATATGTATGATATTCATTAAACAAACATAGTGGCCAGTCAAACACAACGATCCATATTTTAATTGCAAAGATCCTGATTTTCCATTTAAACACACAGACAACAATTACCATTTCAATTCATACGACACTGTGGGATACACATACCACTTAACAAAACGTGAGATCATTTTTGTGACTGTCATGTA
>JASDQU011026099.1:8852-29294 GCA_032191745.1 Picea mariana
GGTGAAGCTATTCATAGCTTGCCTCACCAAAGAGTTAGGGTTCACAACCTCTCCGACGATTGCAAGCTCGTCTTTGATCTGAGTATAGCGACCAAGGAATGAAGTTACCCACTCATCCTTGAGCATGCGAATGCCCCTGAGTTAGTCATGGAGAACTATCTTCCGGTTCTCACTAGAGCTCTCATACAACTTACATAGAGATGACCACATCTCGTATGCATAAGTCTTCCTCGTCAAATGGGGTATGATATGATCACGAACTGCATCACAAATGGTCCTCTTTGCCTTGTTGTTCCGTTTCCTAAACTTTTCCACCAAGACGGGGGCAGTGACAGAAATGACTGAAACAGTTGCCTCGACTATGTCCCATAGCTCGAGGTCCTCTAAGACAAAGACCATCCTCGCCTTCCAAGGCGACCAATTGTTAGCCCCAGCTAGCCTGTCCTCAACTCGCATCTGAGATGTTGACATGTCTGCCAAACTGCACTCCCCAACTAATGCTCAAACTACCAAGGAAAACGATGTCTCACTCCTGTCTACACAGGTGNGCATCACAAATGGTCCTCTTTGCCTTGTTGTTCCGTTTCCTGAACTTTTCCACCAAGACGGGGGCAGTGACAGGAATGACTGAAACAGTTGCATCGACTATGTCCCATAGCTCGAGGTCCTCTAAGACAAAGACCATCCTCGCCTTCCAAGGCGACCAATTGCTAGCCCCAGCTAGCCTGTCCTCAACTCGCATCTGAGATGTTGACATGTCTGCCAAACTGCACTCCCCAACTAATGCTCAAACTACCAAGGAAAACGATGTCTCACTCCTGTCTACACAGGTGTGAAAAGAGACAAGTGTAATCTGACCTCACTCCTAACAAAATAGATGTGAAAAGAGGTCAAGTCAAATCAATCTCACTCCTACTCCGTAGGTGTGAAAAGAGACCGATGACAAAGTGCCAAAACTAGCCAACTGTCCTCTACAAAAATCTGCCCTCTAACAACCACTAAAGGAGTCAATGGTTGTCCACAAAATTCTGCCAAGAAGATGTATATGACAGCCAACACATGTGTTGTCCAAAATGCTCAAAAGTTCAGCCACCTCAGCTCTAATACCATGAATATTTTCAGGTACTGGTCCTATCAAGCTTGCCAACTGGGTCTGTCTTTGACCACAGATTGGCTCTAAGTTTCAACTGTTATGTAAAGTTTTGTTGTTGTTTTAGGACAACCAACAATCCAAGAACTTCTTGCTGATTTGTAATGGTTGTACTTGCAATTTTAGGTGCTCTAGCATGTAGTTTTAGTAATCAAAAGTTAGCACATGCATACTAAAATAAATACAACACACCTAAAGATCTTTACAACTGAAAATAAGCAGATCTAAAAGACTAACACACATCATTTTGTACACAGGTATTTTTGGTCAACATGATCCTAGATAAAACCCCCCCGGAAAAACCAGTTTGGAATATATGTCTATATATGAGGAAAGCAGATGGTGGAATACAGCTAGTACAAAATATAGAGGAACATGATACAATAGCAGCCTGATCCAAGCTGAAATACAAATCCAGAATAACCAGGTGCGCCCTAGGAAGGTGCGCCCCCCATACAAGCTCTCAAATCCACTGAAACTGCTCCAGAAGCAAACTGTGAGCTCAAAATAGAAAACCCCTCCACATGAATGAAGCTCTACTGGATGGCCTCCCTCTGCAACTGATCTCACTGCAATCTAATGGGTAGAAGTCCTCCCCACAACTGATGCACCCTCATAAGCAAGTGCGCCCTCCACAGTAATGAAGCCTCCTCAGTAAATAAACCATGCTAGATGTTGAATACCTCCCTCCATGAAAGCATGCGCCCAAGCTCTAGCAACCTCATGCAAAAAACCTCATCTCAAAGCTCCCTCTCTTCCTCTCCAAGTGAGCAAATGAAGTAATGAACTCTCCTTTGCCCTTTGCGCCCCTCTTGAACATGCATAAGGAAACCTAAGAAACCAATGGATGAGATCATCTCACCTCCCATCTAATCAATGGTTGAGATCTCACCAAAAGTATCTAAGTCAATAACCCACTTTGGGTTAAGTTTCCTAAGTTCACTTTATGTCTCTAATTCACCCACAAAGTGAATTAAAATTTAATAGTCATTTTAGGCATAAATGACTAAATTTCACTTTTGACTTAAAACTCCTAAGTCAAAGTGAAATTAGACAAAAGTACAAAGCACAAAGTGTATAGTCCATCCCACATGTGTCTAAGAGAGCAGAAACACATGGGGAACACCTCCCAAGGTACAAAACTCAACACACCCTCCATATTAAACAAAGCATATGGGGTGGGCCCAATGTGAGGCAAAGCAGGAGGCAAGTAAAAGAAAGGCATGCAGCCTCCACCCTCCACCCCCCACATCAAAGGGAAAGAAAGGAAGAAGAGAAGGTCACGGGCTGCAATGTTTTCATAAAGAAGGGTCCTCCAAATGAACAATCTTTGATTGATCATGATGCAGGACGATCATTTTGCCTGCAAGAGAAGTCAAGGGTACCCATGAGAGACACAAGCAGGTCCAAGGAAGAAATAAAGAGAGTTGGAGGAGTTGTCCACATCTTTGACCCCATAAGCAGATTCAGCAATTTGCGTACATATCAGCAGGCCAATTGATTACTGCCATGCCTTTAGACAGAGAAGTTAACATTGCCCATTTTCCTTCCATAAATGATGAATGTAGAAATGGTTGGTAATTAATTGCCCCCATTCTTGTTTCAAATCATCTCTGCACATGAAAGATTGATTGCAATGAAAGGATGAATGTCAGATTGACCAGAGGTATGGGGGTCCGGGGATGCTCATACAGTATGGGCAGGACTTTAATCAAGGATGGTTGCACTCAAAGAAGCAAAGAGCTCCAAAGGCTACATATACACAGTTTCTCCACATAGAAAGAGTTGGATCTTTTTTGGTATTGGGTCCTTTGCTAGGGCTCCGATTTTGAACACTAATATTCTACAAGTGTCTGTCATTTCTTCCTTTTCTTTCTGTCTCAAACTTAGCATTTTTACACTGTAATCATAAGCTGCAAGAATTACTTTCATTAGCATTCTACACATGGATTGTATCCCCGGAGTTTGTAATTGAAAGAGAAAATTGAAGTGATTATGTTGTCAATCCATGGATATTTCTTTGGGAATTTAAATGGTTTTAGTGACTTAATTGTTCCACCTTTGCTGGAACTAAGCAGCAGCTCTGCTCAGTGCAGCTAATAGTTATTTGAATCACTTAATTTCTATGTTGTGTGTGATTATTGATGAATGTCATTTATCTTTTTAAATGCTTTCATCATTTTCTTAGAATGATAAGCTGGGAAATCTAATTCTTTGGGATTTATTGAAAGTGCTATGCCCCATTGAATTTCTCCATGTACATTGTGGACCACAAATCTGATTTCTTAGACTCCATAGACCAATGTAAAGGCACCAACCCACTTGAGTAGAACCCTATAGACATATGTCTTTGATGTCCATAATTTGACTTCCATTATATGAAGTATTGTGCTTCATTGTAAAATCCAGAGTATGAGAGCTTCAATGATAAACGGTATATCATTTAAGGATACCACCCTTGCGTGAAAATGCACCAGCCCTAAAGCAAGAGGAGCGAATACTAAGGTGACAGTGGGTATTTCTCCTGTCTCTTCCTTTTGGGCAATCTCCTTGAACCCTAGCCTTTCCAAGACCGGTGAAACTTGATGGGAGCATTAAGGAAACAAAYCCATAACTACAGCATATCCACTTGATCTCCAATCTTTCCCTTGATTCAATACTTTTACTCCAGCAATTTCATCAAATTTCAGCAAGGTTCACATTAGAAGGTGTAGAGAGTTTCCTCACTTTACAAAAACAATGGGACCAGTTCTTTTACAAAGAAAGTATCCTTCAACATCATTGTGAGATTGTTGCTTTCCTTCAGTCGATACCTATCACAAACTATGATGTATGCACTCAATCCCCAATCTTCCCCTTTGAATCAATGCTTTGACTCCAATAATTTCATCAAATTTTGACAAGATTTCCATTAGAATATGTTGAGTTTCCTCACTTTATGAAAGAAATGGGGACCGGGTCTTTTACCTTCAGAGAAACTGATAATGAATAGTATTAACTTGTAAATAAGAGAGTGTTTGCCAAAATAATTTTTAAATATTTAGTAAGATGCCTTCATGGAAGGAAAACCTATGTCACATTTTTTATAGAAATTGAAATTGAAATTTATATTAATGTCCACTAAGACCAAATTAGGTCAAAGAGACTAGAGATAAAAACTTGTACAAAAATGGGGGGCGTACAAGAGGCCCCCTAAAAGGAGAATGAAAAACCAGTACAACAACAAAAACTAGACATACAAAAAGGGTTGTCCCCATGGGGGAAACCCTAGAAAGCGAAGGGGAGTTGGTGAAGAAAAAGGCTTGTATAGAAGCACAACCACAAAAAACTATAGAGAAAAAGCATTTGGTACATCCAAGATGGCAAGGGAGCCGCTGTTACTGTTAAAAAGCTATTCAGAACTACTATCCTAGCCATCATAATCATCGTTGTGTCCCATAGTTAAGCCAACCATAATGGTTGTAACAGCATACATAGCTTAGCATTAAAAACAATGAAACGTGGCATCAAAACCTTCGAAACAATAGACTATTGGAGTAGGAAGTTGGATTGCTTGTTTATCAAAAGCCATCTTTATTTGCTAGAGGTCTATTTCCCAACCTGAAGTATATACTCTTCCTCAATAACTACCAATGGTTGATGACCAAGTATCCAAGCAATTGAGTACCCTTGTTTTAAATTTTCATCAACCTAGCATGAATAACTTGTGTCTAGACTTATCATTGTCTGGTGCAGATGATCTAGAAAGTTCATCACCCTCTACGCAAAGTTGACCTGCCTTTGGGTTGCTAGTGCATCTTGTTCTTCGATGTAGGTTTCAAATTGATGGAGGGGAGCTAAAATTCCATTTGGCACTCGACTTCAACTGCATGGGTGGATTTCAAGGTCGAGCATATGGACTTCATGAGCTTATTGGACAATAAAGTTGTTGAACCATTTCTATGAATGAAAAGGATTCTCAAACTAGTCTCTCCTTGCAACAAAATAGCCCTGAGTCTTCCCCCCCTTCCCCCGAGTTTGAGGATTTTTCCATGTTTGGAGGCAGAGAACAAAGCCAGTTGTTGACAAAGCAAGACAATCAAGAATGGCGAGCATCACTCACTCCTATGATCGATTAGACTAGACACTTTTACTCCGCCTGTGTGATGTGGGAGGGAACTAGCCTGTCTATATCATCATACCAACCGAAGAAGTTTATGCCAAATTCATTCGCAAATGGGAGGATACATTGGGAGAAGAATTGAATTTATGAAGGAATAATGTGCAGGGGGGCATATTTGGAGCCTCCATGCTAAGGGGGTCCCAATGTTGAAGGGGGGCTACCATAAGAATTAGGACTTGGGAGATTTACCAAAGTTCTTTCAAAATATTCTCCTTAATAAATTTTGTCTACTTTATTAAATGTAACCCTATTAGCAACCTAATCAACTAACTAATTGGAAATCATTTGACATGTTTCAAAGTTCTCTATGTCAATATTAATCCATGTCATACCTTTGCCAATTTCCCAAGCGATCTCTATGCTTCTTGTTGAGATCATTTATGATGAGTTTTGAGCCCCCTTCAAAAATATTTTTGTTGAAACCCAATTTCAACTATTCTATGATGCCCAATGTTAAAACTTCCAATTTAGCTTGATTGCTTGTCTTGCTATCTATATATTTGTGATGGTTTGGAACAATGCACTCCTTATGATACCCAAAGCGTTCTCATATCCTTTCTAGACCTAGGTTACCTTTAGATGCACCATCAAAATAATATTTGATCCATGATTTGGGGGGCGAGGGGACTCTAAAGTTGTTGGTAAATCTTTGAGTTGCCTAAATCATGTCCTTTAACGATGGAACTATTAGATACAACACCCCATGATTTAAGATTTCTTTTTTTGAACCAGCTTCCTCTTACTATAATGAGGTAGTACGTGTAGATTTAGCATTGTGGAGGAAACACTAGCACCATTCAATGTTGAGATGTTTCTGCTAATCTTCACTTGTGGCCACGTGCCAGCCCACTTTGTGGGTAGTTGAAGCTCTTAATGAGCCAATTGTGGGTAGTAGTGGGTAGTTACACCATGATTACAGTTTATCAAATTTTATTGTAATTTAGGGTAAGGTTGGCCTAATCTCCTCCTTGGGGCTAGTGCCTTAACCCTAGTGGAGTGGTATAAATACACCACATCCCTCATTTGTAAAATCATCACATTCAACTGAGTTTAATCGTTCTTTAGCCTAAGGCCACCTATATGAATTCGCTCTACTTGTGTTGTGCTCTCTTTAAGTCTTTTGTGGTGTTGTTATTTTCAGCTTGTTTATTGAATTAGGGGTTGTTGGAGAATTCACTATAGGTCATCTACCTCGCGATTTCTAACATGGTATCATAACTAATGTGTAATTTTTTTCCTCTATCCCACACTTCAATTTTTCAAATCTGAAGTAAGGGTTTTTCAACACCCCACTTTTGGACAAAGATCATTTTTTAGGGTTTTTAACACTTATCTTTGGAGTAGTCTAAGTGTTCTATTTTTTGGACCTATATACTACAAAAATAATCAAATCATGACTAAAAAATATCAATATAAGACCAAAATAGGTCCAAAAAGTAGAACAGTTAGACAATTCCCTTGTCTTCATCGACACATCTACTTCCTAGTTTTTCTTAGGATTTTGGTGAATTCAATTTGTTGCAATTTTGATCCCTCTTTAAGGGTAGCACATTATTTTCCCCTTTAATTCAGCCACAATTTGATGTTGATGTGCATTGGTATTGTGGCATCTATAGATGGAAAATGGCCTTTTCCCTGCCTCAATGGGGCTAACTAACATGGATAGGTTGTTCAAATGGAAACTCTACTCTGTAGTAAAGATTTATGGATGCATTTAGAGATAAAACTTCCCACTACAATTGATGACAACTATGATCTCGTCTGTCTAAAGAAGGATGAAGCTCTTGGATTGATCACTCTATACTATATAGGTGGAACCCAATCTTGTCCTTCACACAAAAAACAAAAGAGCAAGGCAATTTTGGGATACTTTCCACGCCCCATTTGGCATAGTGAACACCACTCAAATCAATAGACTTGAGATAGAGCTCTCCAACCTCAAAATGACGAATTTTTCTACTATTGAGTACATTTCTAAATTCAAGAATATGAAAGCAAAGACTCTTACAAGTGGTGGCAAAGACTCTTACAAGTGGTGGTAAAGGTAAAACTGACCCTAAATATATCGATTTGTTCTTAATAACCTCTCTCCTGCATTCAAAAAAATTGCTATCATTTTTTATAGCATTTGTCTTTTCCTTCCAAACTTGACTTCGAGTTTGGAAAACGTATTTTGTAATCTTATCTAGCATCAAATCATCCTGAGAAACTTGGGTGAACTATCTCCCCGAGAGCATGCCCACACTAAGGCTACTTCCTCATGTACGTAGAAGTCTCCAAGGGACACTTTCAGGTTTTCCTAAAAGAAGAGGCCATTATGCTCGTATTGTCATAAGGAGGGACATCTATTCAGAAATTGTCACTTCCAACTTCAAAAGATTGAAGATATTACTCAACAAGCAACTGAAAATGATGATCTCTTCAAAGACAAGGTTGGTGAGTCTGCACACTTGGTTGTGCACATTGCTTTATGGTCATCCACCTCCACTTAATAACCACTCATATGACAAAACACCAACACATCCTCTCAGATTATAGTGGTCAACATAAAGGTGAGCAGGTAACCACTGGTGATGACTCCACTCTCCCAGTCTCTAGTTACGTATTCTTCAAATTGATAATGATCAATGAAAAGATGTTCTCCATGTTCCTGGAGTGCGACCCAATCTTATCTTTATTTACTAGATTACTAACGCCAATAAAAAGGTGGAATTTTGGCTAGAAAGGTGGGTTGTTAAAGACATTAATGACAACTTCAAAGTTGTTTCCTCTAGATATTGTAATGAAACTGAATGCATGTATAAGTTGGGGAAGTCTTCTCTACCTCCAACTTTAAATAATGAAAAGGTTCCTTGCAATGGTAGCCAATGAAGATGATGAGAGTAAGCTATGGCACTTTTATCTCAATTGTACCAACTGTGGATCCTTAAGGCACATAAGTCGTCTTCACCTTGTTGAAGGCCTTCCACAAATAAAATTTCCCAATGGATTTTGTGAGGAATGTGTGATGGTAAGCATCATTGAAAGTGCTTTCCAAGGGACAACTCAAGACAGACCTCTAAACCCTTTGAGTTAATACACAATAATATTTGTAGCCCCATGTCCACTTCTTCTCTTAGGGGAGCCAAGTACTTCCTCACCATTATTGATGATTTTTCTCGGTTTCTATGGGTCTACACCATTGAATCCAAGGATGAGGTGTTTTCCAAATTCTGGGAGTTCAAAAATCTTGCTAAAGATCTGTTAAATTTGGCAGCATCGACAGTCATTCTCCAATGAGAGGCCATGTGGGCCACCCTGAAGCTAGCCAGGGAGATTTGGAGAATCAACCAGTCTTGTGAGGTATTGACAAAAGCCAAGGGGAATGTACAACCTCTGTGAGTCAAACCAAAATTCAGGACGAACGAGATGCTATATGATCTTGTGAGTCTAGCCAAGGCAAAGGAAGAAGTCTTGTAAGTCTAAGACAAAAGTCAAGATGTAAGTCTAATGCAAAAGTCACGGGGGAGCGTACAACCTCTATGAGCATAAACAGTCTAGTGCAAAAGCCAGGGGGAACGTACAACCTCTGTGAGCATAGACAGACTAGTGCAAAAGTCAGGGGCAACGTACAACCTCTGTGAGCCTAGTCAAGCCTTGTGAGCCATGAGAAAAAGTCAAGGCATCTAACAAAAGTTAGGTTGAATGTACAATTCCTATGAGCTAGAGACAAACAATCTTCCTTATGCAAATAATGTAAATGTATTGATCTAGTGCGTTGGCACGTGTAACATTATCCGCCATGAAAAGAAGTTTGAGTTCCCTAACTCAGTTGTAAAAGTCAAATTGCATGTTATTCCGAGTTGTCAAACTCAAGTTGTAAAAGACAAGTTGTATGTCTAGTTCGAGTGGTGAAAGTCGAGTTGCATGTTCCATGTTGCATGTCAAGTTGCATGTTGCATGTTGCATGTCAAGTTGCATGTTGAGTTGCATTGCATGCATGTCTAGTTGCATGTCAAGTTTCATGTTGAGTTGCATTGCATGCATGTCTAGTTGCATGTTGATTTGGCATGCAAAGTTTAGTCAAGTCAAGTCCAATTCGAGTTGTAAAGACATGTGGCCTCTTTCTAATTCAAGACCACTCTCCTCTCCTTTCCACGCCTTTATATAAAAAGTTCGACCCTCTTCTTCACACATAATGCTATGTAGCACAAGAGTGAAGGAAGAGGTCTATTTGTAGGTGGAAGAGAGTTGTCAACGCTCGAGTGTATTGCAGCTGATATACACAGGCAGTGCTTGAGTTTCTGATATATGCAGGCAGCACTNATGCATGTCTAGTTGCATGTTGATTTGGCATGCAAAGTTTAGTCAAGTCAAGTCCAATTCGAGTTGTAAAGACATGTGGCCTCTTTCTAATTCAAGACCACTCTCCTCTCCTTTCCACGCCTTTATATACAAAGTTCGACCCTCTTCTTCACACATAATGCTATGTAGCACAAGAGTGAAGGAAGAGGTCTATTTGTAGGTGGAAGAGAGTTGTCAACGCTCGAGTGTATTGCAGCTGATATACACAGGCAGTGCTTGAGTTTCTGATATACGCAGGCAGCACTTATACATACAGTCAGGTTTATATCACGAATAGTGCTGTCTATATCAGTGGTGAAGGACAGCGAACAGTGTTGTCTATATCAGCAGTGAAGGACAGCAAACAGTGCTGTCTATATCAGCAGTAAAGGACAGCAAACAGTGTTGTCTATATCAGCAATAAAAGTCAGTAAAGAGTGCTGGTTTTTGTGTCACACAGTCAGGTAGTTTTTATGGTGGTTTATTGTACATGATCCTACATTTTACTTGCAATAAAGGAAGATTGTTTGTTGGGGTTTTTCTCCCTGTATAGGGTTTCCCCAGGGTAAATTCTTGTGCATGTGTGAGATTTTATGAGTACCTCTTCTACATCTGTTCATCATTTCGAGTATTCATTTTGCTGGTTGATAAATCAAATTTTGTTTAAAGAATTGAAGAAACTAAAGAAATAATCCACATAGTAAATCAAGCTCGATATTTTAACAAGATCAAGTGTCTTTTGTTTGATGCGGGAGGAGAATATATGGATAATGCCTTCCGTTAATTTCTTCACTCTCGTGGCATCTCTTGGAAGTGGATTGTTCCTTGTATTGATGGTACTGGTAGCATCGGACAGGTACTTCCGCATTGGTTTGTGTTTAGCATGTGGAAGTCGTCAGGACTTAGGAGTTTCACTTTAGTAAAGTGATTATTAAAATGAATGACCTTTTAGAGTTAACATGAGTTTAATTAAGTTAAGGCCTAAGTTTTTGGCATTAGTGACTTAAGTGAAAGTTAAATTAAGTCCTAGTCGTTAGATCTAAAGTGAAGGTGAGATTAGATCTCAAGCTTTGATCACTTTGGAGATCTAGGGTTTTTGATTTAGGGTAAACTCGTGATTATAAAAGGAAGCCTATGTGTCTTGATTTTGTAGCATTGGGAGGTAGTCCCACTAGAGGCCAAGGTGTCAAGCATGTGGGAATCTTCGTTGGCACCAGATCAACCTTTTGTTTCAGTGAAATCGACCTTGGAATGAGGCTAGGGCCTCATGAGCAAGTTGATGGGCTTTGTGGGCTTGGGTTGGGGTTTCACACCCACAAAGAGAAATAAAATATTCTAATTTATTGTTGGGTTTAGAAGGGATAACTAAACTCACTCATTAGACTCCTATATAAGGAGAGTAGAGATTGTGACATTGTGTTATAATGGAGTTGGCATAAGTGAGTATGTACTTGTGTCAAGGAGCTTGGTGATTTCAGCAAGGGAATTTATGCAACTATGGCAAATCTAGCCTRGCACTAAGGACTCTCTATTTTCTGTTCTGAACAAGGAAAGCACACCGCACKTRTGGAGGAGAGAGGCAGTCGCAGAAGGGAACAAGCCGCGCAGGTGGTGCGGACCATACGAAAGTGTCCGTACATGATTTCAGTACATGTACGCGGGTTGCAGTGGGAACACTCACGTATGTACGCGGGTTSCAGTAAGGACAGTTGCRTAGGAGCGTACAGGTTCTTCTAGACAGTTTTGACACRTTCGTACATGCTGACGTCAGCAGTCGTACGATTGACGTCAGCATGTCGTACATGTGGTCTGCAACAAAATTGTAAGTTAGGATTTGACCCGGGGAATTTAGTTGATTTTGTGGTTGTAGAGAGGATTGGTTTTGTCCTAAGATTTGGTAATTTTTGTGACAGATGAGAGAGCTAGTTTTTCCCTCAGAATTTATGAATTTGATAAAGTTATAGAACAGAAATTTGTGTCTCATCTGTGTTGATGATTCATCTCTAATCTTGTTGTTTTCGCTGCTATATTTTCAGTGTAAAATTGTTCAGTGGTAACAACTAGGATTTACTATTAGATCACTAAGAAGCAATTTTCAGATCTGAAGTTAATCACACAGAGTTGCATGTGAAAATTGACATGGTATCGAAGTTGAGGCTTTGAAGAGAAGAGGATCATCTTGAAACACATTTGTACTGCAACACTAGAAGATTGTTGTTCTTAATCTGGGCAGGTCACCATGATGAACACATTGAAGATTGAGGACAGGTTGGAAGGGGCAACCAACTTTCGAGCTTGGAAGGCTAGGGTTCTCCTTCTATTGGAAGAGAATGACCTCAAGGATGCAGTAGAGATTGGTATGGGAACCAAGCATGCAGTACGAAGATCTGGTACGGTATCGTTCTGGCTGGAGTCAAGAGAAGTGTTGAGGGTGTCAAATGTGTTATGGGTGCCAGAACTCAAGAGGAGTGTTCTCTCAATCTCAGAGATTGAGAAGAAGGAATACTATATATTGTTTCGAGATGGACAGGTATTGTTTGTGCCCAGACAATCTAGGTTCATATCAGCGATGGTTCTTGGAGTTAGGGAGGGAAACCTATATAGGCTAAGGGTCCAGCAGGAGCAGAGAGGCAAATGAGGAGGAACAGGTAGCTCCACCAGTGGTGAGACAGGTAGCCCCACCAGCAGCACAGGTTCAGAGGGAGCATGTAGCTCCACCAATAGTATCGACTCATAGGGAGCCAGAGTTCAGAGGGAGACGACCTTCAACACCCAATAGGGAGGAGCAGCCTCCCAAGACTGTTTAGAGGAAGTTGGACTTCAAGGGGAGTCAGCAGGCTCAAAGGGAGCATCACTCATCCAAAGGGAGTCCACCTTCAGGTACAGGTGGAAGAGAGGAGTCTTCCAAATATGTGTCATGGGTTGACGAGGCCAGACATGAGGCTATGAAGTAGGAGATTTCGAAGAGCAATGCATCCTCCATGGAGGACCCATTTGTTACAGCATGATTTGCCTCGATCACTGAGGGAGTAGCTAGTCAGTTGGATTGAACAGCAGGATTTGCTTCAGTGACCAAGGATGCATCCAATCAAGAGGACTGGACAGCAAGACTTGCTTCGGTGACAGAGGGAGTAGCCAGTCAGGAGGACTGGACAGCAGTATTTACTTCGATGACAAAGGGAGTAGCCAATCAGCAGGATTGGAGTGCAGCTATGGTAGCAGATGCAATACAGGAGACAGAGTCATTTCCAGTGTGGGAGACAGAGGTACATCCAGATGTTGGAGGATGGAATACCTCCCTCGCTAAGATGGAGTGTTGATTTTGTAGGTATTCCCACTAGAGGCCAAGGTGTCAGGCATGTGGGAATATTCGTTGGCACCAGATCAACGTTTCGTTTCAGTGAAACCGACCTTGGAATGAGGCTAGGGCCTCATGGGAAAATTGATGGGCTTTGTGGGCTTGTGTTGGGGTTTCACACCCAAAAAGAGGAATAAAATATTCTAATTAATTGTTGATTTTAGAAGGGATGCCAAAACTCACTCATTAAACTCCTATATAAGGAGAGGAGAGATTGTGACAAATTTTGTTGTGACATTGTGTTATATTGGAGTTAGCATAAGTGAGTCTGCACTTGTGTCAAGGAGCTTGAGGATTTCAACAAGGGAATTTCTGCAACTATGGCAAATCTGACCTAGGGCTAAGGACACTCTATTTTTTGTTCTGGACAAGGAAAGCACACTGCACGTGTGGAGGAGAGAGGCAGTCACAGAAGGGAAGAAGTCGCACAGGTGGTGCGGACCGTACGAAATCTTATGTACGGGGTTTCAGTACATGTACATAGGTTGCAGTGGGAACAAACGCGTATGTGCACAGGTTCTGGTAAGGACAGTTGCGTATGTACGCAGGTTTCAGTAAGGGCAGACGCGTACATTCGTACAGGTTCTTCTGGGCAGTTTGGTAAGTCCGTACAGGCTGACGTCGACAATAGTACGGGTGACATCAGCAATCTATACAGGTGGTCTACAGCAGATTTGCAAGATGGGATTTGTCCCTGGAATATTGTTGATTTTGTGGTTATTGAGAGGATTGGTTTTGTCCTCATATTTAGTGATTTTTGTGACAGTTGAGAGGGTTGATTTTGCCCTCGGAATTTTGAATTTGATAAAGTTACAGAACATAAATTTTGTGTCTCATGAGTTGATGATTCATCTCTAATATTGTTGTTTCTGCTGCTATATTTTCAGTCAATAATTTCAGTGTAAAATTGTTCAGTGATAACAGCTAGGATTTATCGTTAGATCACTAGGAAGCAATTTTCAGATCTGAAATTAGTCACATAGAGTTGCATGTGAAAATTGACAATGTGAAGGAGGAAGACACTTCAGGAAAAAGTCACTTGGTGAGAGACCAAGGTGATAATCTTTGGTGAGATGACAAGATCGAGAGACCCTTGGTGAGAGACCAAGGTGGGGATCTTTGGTGTGATGCCACAATCAGGAGACTCTTGGTGAGATGCCAAGAGCAAGAGACCTTTGGTGAGATGCCAAGGTCGAGACCTTTGGTGAAATGCCAAGATTAGGAGACTCTTGGTGAGATGCCAAGAGCAAGGGACCTTTGGTGAGATGCCAAGGTCGAGATGTAGAGGGTTGGATCACGAAGGACTGTGATTCAAGATCTTGGATAGGTAGAGAAGGACATCCATCTAGAGATCAAACAGGTCAAGGAAAAGAGAGAGCAGAGGCAACCATAGGTGGGTTTCAGCTAATAGAAGCCAAAGGAAAGCGCAGCGCCGTACAGAAGTTGTCGTACAGAGTTTTTGTACATGTACGCGGGTCTCAGTGGAGGCAGTCACATATGTATGCGGGTTTGTTGAAGGAAAGGCGCATACACCTCTAAAAGCGTGATGGTATAGGGTCGTACAATAGCACAAGCATTGTTATGTTTGTCTGCGGCGTATATTCTCCTAGTGGGCCATTTTCCCTATTACGGGAGCACTGATTTAACCTTAATAAGAGCATCTTGTAACTAGTTTTCCCTTCGGGAGTTTTCCARGGGTAGTTTACCCGAAAATATCGGTGTCTTGTGTGTGAGATTTTGGTTTCCTAGTTTATGCTTCRGCTGCATGTTTAGTTGATTACTCAGCTGTGTTTTTAGTAGATAAAGTGATTTTATTTTGAGCTAACTATCGAGTGTTGGGTTGAAGTGGTAAATTCAACATGGTATCAGAGCATACCAAGGGTTGAATCCAGAAAAATCAACACCTTGTAATCGTCAACAAATGGTGTGACTGAGAAGAAGAATAGGACTATCATGGAAATGGCTTGTTGCATTCTTCACTCTCAGAGCATGAAGCTTTCCTTCTAGGGTGAAGCAGTTGCATGTGCAACATTTATCATCAACCGCACACCTACTCGCATGTCTCCATAGAATGTATCTTCTTCTTCAGCAAAGTTACTTGTTGATAACTCTCAACTTGTTGTAGTGGATATTACCGCATCTTCATTGAGTCTTGGTCCATACATGGGTAGATTTTCGAGCTCTTCTTCTAGATAGTCACCAAGGACTTATGGGCCTACTTGCTCAACCAGCTCCTCTTCTATTTTGGAGTCTCTTCCAGTCTTCCCTCTTTTAACAAGGATATGCATCCTAGTGATGAGCCTTCTTCCAATGAGCGGTCCAATGATGAGCCCTCTTCCGATGAGTAATCCAAAGATGAGCCCCCTTCCAATGAGCAATCTAGTGATGAACTCTCTCCAGATGTGCAACCTAGTGATGGACCCTCTTCAGATTTGCAACATAGTGATATCCATTTCAGTGATGACAAATTCTGCTCAATGTTGTCAATGTTGGATGATGATGATGATGACAAGGATGATCCTACTACTTCATTGTCGCCATATTTTCCCAAGTGGGCCATTACCACTCTTACCAATGCTACTAACTTTCTTGTTGGACCTTCTCAACAATCAGAACCACCCTCATCATGGGCCGTTTATTTTAATTGGCCCTCCTCTACCTAACAAATATGAGTTCGCGTCGTTGAAGGCCCTTTATAACACAATCATTCCTGCTATAGATTGTGAAGGCTTTCTTTGTGAGCGGTCTAGCTTTTGATGACCCCAACTCGACATTATGGGAGGTGGTATGATGATCTTCTATGATAATCTATGGATGCAATGATGTTCATGTGGCCCCTTGTTCAACTTACAAGGGAGTATTGAGATATTTTGGCTAGTCTTCGCTTATGGCCACATGCCAGCCCACTTTGTGGGTAGTTGAAGCTCTTAATGACCCAAATGTGTGTGGATTTTTCTTCCTATATCCAACAATCTTTAATTTTTTAGATTTGAAATTAGGGTTTCAGCTTTGTTTCAAGGTTGTTACCTGAAATTAGGGTTTTTCAGCACCCTATTTTTGGACAGCAATCAGTTTTTAAGGGATGTTCACCCTTATTTTCACCAACGCACCTCTACTTACCAGTTTTTCTTGGGTTTTGGCATATTTAAGTAAGTTTATTATGATTTTGATCCCTCCTTAAGGGCAGCACACTCCTTTTCCCTTTATTTCAGCCACAATTAGTCATTGATCTGCACTAGTATTATGACATCTATGGATGGAAAATGGTTATTTCCCCGCCTCAATGGAGCTAACTATCATGCAAGGGTTATTTAAATGGTAGCTCTACTCTCTACAGTAAAGGCTAATGGATGTATTTGGAGAAACCACTTACTATGACAATCGATGACAACTATGAGTATGATCTCATACGTTCAAAGAAGGATGAAGCCCTTGAATTGATCACTTTGTATTTGGAACCCGATCTTGTGCATCACACCAACAACAAAAGTGCAAAGCAGGTTTGGAGGATGCTTTCCACACCCTATTTGGGACATCCTAAAAAGATAATCACATCTCCAACAAGACCAAGACAAGTGGATCAGATCTATCAAAAGCAAAAGATAAAATCTGCATACATCTCAACTCATCGATCCTGAAATACCAAGCTTGAGAAAAAGGTAACAACAACCCATAAAGCGTTATCATTGAAATACCAAGCTTGAGGGAAAGGTAACAACAACCCATAAAGCATTATCATCAACTATGAGCATGAGAATCCCTCTCATGTGCCTGCAAACCTCAAGCCACTGAAGCAACAACCTCAACAAGATCACCTCCCTCTTACTGAGAGAATCCTGAAAAAAGAGTATCAACAAGGTCAACTCCAGTCTCCCTCTTCCAGAGAGAATCCAACAACCCTGTCGCTGGTACTCAACACTTCTCCCATCAGCTCCAAGCTTGGAATCAATCACTAATTCCACCACCATAGGTTTTGAGCCTATCTCCAAGTTAAGTCTTCCACACCCCGCTTCAAAATGCCAAAACTCCAAGAAAAGAGTGCTCATGTGAAGAATACAAATAGGGTGAGGAAATGTGGTTATCTTCTTCTAGACATTACTTGTCATAGTCTTGTTGGAGATGTGATTATCTTTGCAGGATGTCCTAAATAGCTTTTGATGTGGTGCTTGTTACCCCTCATATTGACATGAGTGATAAATATAGTTGTAGGGGGTTAACATACCTTATTTTTGGCTTGAGGATGGTTGAGCATAGTTGATCCCCCTTGATGGATTAAGTGGTTGATGCTCTTGCTCGTCTTACATGTTGGTTTCCTTGGTCGATGGTGTTGTTGGATGAAGATGATGCTCATGTTGCTATGTTATGATCAACTTGATAATGGTGTTAGTTCCTTACCTCATGGATCCTTAAATATTTTTATAAAGACTTGGTCATCGCATTGTTCAATTTATGAGATTGTGGCTCTTGAGAATAAGTGCCCAAGTGTTTTCCTAAGATTGTGATTAATGAGAACATATGTGCTAAGCAAAAGGGGAAGGCAAATTGAAAGGTTTTTATAAAGGGATCACCCCCTTTACCTATGATAGAGGCATCCTAAAGGTTGTGTTATAAAAGGGGCCAACCCCTTTTCATGATCATAACACCAATGTACCCACTAAAGCAAGTTCAAAAAAGTGAAATGATGTCATCCTAAAGGGACCACCCCCTAGCCTAAGTTCTTTTATAGGAGTTGTTTTTATAAATCATTTATAGGAGTTGCTTTTATATGGCCAGTCCAATGAGGTGCACTAAAAACACGAGCTCAATTGCAT
This sequence comes from Picea mariana, assembly GCA_032191745.1. Classification (NCBI taxonomy): domain Eukaryota; kingdom Viridiplantae; phylum Streptophyta; class Pinopsida; order Pinales; family Pinaceae; genus Picea; species Picea mariana. The sequence continues at coordinate 26,657 of JASDQU011026099.1, forward strand.
TACCACTTTGACCATGAGGCAAATTCAAATCGAGYTAGCCGAGGTCTTGGAGAGAAGCATCACCTTTTTCATGTCTTGGTCGCTTGGTACAACAAACAAGGAAATGGTCCATCTTTGCACGAGTTAATGGATTGGTCCAATTGARATTTGGTTTGAGAAGGTCRTTGGAGTCTAATTCCATGGCCAATTAACCACTTTGGGGAGGCAATTACATTCTTATGCTATTTTTAGTGAATTAGTTGAAGAAGTTAGCTCATTGGCTATTTTTGGGAAGAAGTTGCAACTAACTCCACTATTCTATCATTGTTGACTTGGTTGTTGGAGTTATTTAGAAGAAATAATGTTTTTTTATTTTCCTAGAATATTTTATTGGAGGAAGTAATATCTCAACAAACTTCTTRCTACTTTTAGTAAGCAAGTTGTTGAGAATCTTATTTTTAATGTATTCCTTGGAGAGAAAAGTGGATCTAGGAAAATCATATTTTATTGTATGAGTTAGAGCTCAAGCTAACTACATTTGCAACTTGGATTGGATCTCAGTGATAATGGAAGAACTTGTGAGCAAGCTAGCTCCAAGCTTTGGAGGTTGAGGTGTCTTGTATATGTAAGTGTTCATTTCATTTATGTAATTTCTATATTGTGGATATATATTCTAGGGCGCCATTTGGAAGTTATATGTTGCAGGATTTATGAATGACAAAGGCAAAATAAGGCCATAGAGGAGCACCACGCTATGTTGGAGGAACATATAGTGGTAAAGTTAACTCTTATCCTATTGTCTTTGCTCATCTACCTTTAAGATTACAACATTCAACATTCTACATCCTTTGATTAGGTGTGTATGTAGACAGTCTTGGGGTAAGGGGCCACCTTATTGTGCTTTGAGTTGTGGATCTAGATAGACCCTCTCCCTCATAACCTTATAGGATCTAATCACCAAAACTTAAAGGTACAAGTATTCACATCACTAGATTGTTTGTTGACCCTAAGTCAATTGTTGAACCTAGTCAAGGAGTTTAGAACACGTCATATGGTTGCATATAAGCCCTTAACTTTCCCTCTCGAAATTGCCTAAATGACTCTGTAGCCCAAATAGACAAGGCACTGGACTCCCTTTCATCCATCACCTCCAAACCCATTTACCCCTTTTCCTTTTCCATTTACATTGTTGCTAGGTTCTCTTTACTCCCACTAATTACTACACAAAGTGAGCCTAGTTAACCCTTAGGGATACCCCCCTTAACTAAGAACCTTTTTGTCTAAAGTGAAAAGGAGTGTCAGTGAGGTGATAGTGACCAACCTCCTAAGTTCCACAAGGCTAGTATCCAATTTTTGGGACTTTAAGCTAAAGGTGTGAGTTTGTGTGGTAATTGTGCCAAAATATTTTCAGCATGTGATGATGACTTTAGGGATGTTGAAGTTTTTACAGGTTATTGTTGATGTCTTCCTCATTCGGAAGTTATTTCTGAGTTTAGCAAGAAGCAGTGATCCATGGTTATGTTCCTTCAATTTCACAGATGGCCATTGTTCTTTTGAAGCCCCTAGTAGAGGGGGAGAGGGAGTAGTTTGGTTTGGTGGTATAAATGAAGTTGTTTTCTTGTATTCTCCTTACATATTCACCATCTGAAGGCCAAGTTGCAGATTGCTTGGTAGATTGCTTRGAGAGAGACACACCTTTGTGACTAATGATTACATAGATGTTGAGGTGTGCGGACTTGTACATGTGGGTGTGACTCTTGCAGAGCAAGTTYGATGTTTTATCATGATGGAAGAGTATTCTTTCAACCTTGTGGAGGCATTAAAGTTACAGGTTGCGGATTCAAAAGGGATTGATGGGTGTTACAGAAAACACCTTTCTCATAATGATGGAGTGTAAGCTTTTAAGGTTACTCCAAAAGTGTTTTCACCTTGCTAGGAGATGTTAGGTCTCCTAGCCCCTTGGTTGAAGTGCTAGCACAATGTCCTTACCTAAGAGGTTGTTGCCCTAATTGACATGCTAATTAACCTATTGGGTCCACACAATGGGGTAGTTGGTTGCTCAATTAAGGGATGTGCCTACCCAAGAGAAGGATCATTGGGCACTTGGAGGATGGCACTTGTAGCTCAGTACCATGTGATATATACCTTGGAGGTTGGACACTTGACTTGAGGACACTTGGGTTGAGGAGCATAGTTCATGGAGATTGGTGATGAACCCAAACACATGTTGAGGAGCATTGGAGCTCAAGGACCGCATTGGCATACATGTTGAGGAGCATTGAGCACAAATTACATGTGGCAAACAGTTAGAGGAGTGTCTTGCATGAGGACACTTGGATAGTTGACCACTATGGATGACGGAGCATTAGACTAACAACCTATTGGAAAGTGCACAATCTTAGAGTACGGGTGTTGAACCCAAAAAGCATTATGCATGGAGGACATTTGATCTTGGGGATTGGATAAACCCTTGTGTGACACTTGTATATTATTGTATTGTAGAGCACTCCATCTGGGGTTCCCTTGTTGGTTACTTGTATGGACACATGTCCTTATTTTATGTTAGCCTCCCTCACCTCTTCCATATATAAAGGGAGGAGAGAGCTTTGTTAGATTATATTATCATTTTGTACTCTATTCTTTGTATTGTCTTGGATAA
>JASDQU011026100.1:0-19019 GCA_032191745.1 Picea mariana
ATAAATAAAATAACATTACTAATCTAATATGCCCCAATTAAGGGGTAATAAATAACATTACTAATCTAATATGCCCCAATTAAGGGGTAATGAGCCAATATTAGGGCTTAACAGACTGATACTTCATATACCTGAGTAACGCATAGTATCTGAATGTCATCACTAACTGCATGGTTTTTGCATCGTCGTCCTAGGAATTATTCACGGTCCATATTGCTTCACATAAAAATAAGTGGTGTAATAGATATTTTGTCCCTGCTTCATGAAGACAAGCATTATCAAAGTGGGGTCTAACCCTGCCATGGTGTACTACACAATATTATTCCTTTGTTTTTCTAATTGAATCTGGGTTGGCGTACTAATTCTACTACTATGACTACCATTACTTCTATATTTACTTCCTTCACTAACTACAAGTGTTTGCGAAAAAATTTCAAAACTCGAAGACGTACATGGGGTCATGGGTTCGACACAGAGTCTGTCCTAAGTGGGGATAATGGGATGTAGTGTATCTCCTTCTACTAGACTAATATGTCGATCCTTTTCCTTTTCCTATTTTCATGGTATTCCTTCTATATGGATCATTATGCTAGTGTTTATTTCCTCAATATCACTGTGATGCTCTTCTCTATCAGCCACAGTCCTTTTCCTATTGTCGAAATACTTTTCCACTGCAACATATGTGCACTATGTTCATACATAATTCCCTTGTCATTCTCCTATCCCTCTATCTATCTATGTCACGCTTCCTCTTGCATACTCGCATACATTCACCGCTTCTTACTCTCCTCCTATGTTTGATTTTTACTCTCCTATTTTCTTACTTTCTCCGACTACTCTCTATCCCAAAAACATTACATATTTATAAAATTACAATAGGTCTTAGCCCATATCCAAGGACCCAAAATTCCCAACGGATTCAATGATCTTCCTTCCTTTGCGTGTGTTTATCCCTAAAAGTGTGCCAATTGTCTTTCCTTCTTTTGCGCGCACTGTGCAGTTCCCAAAATCCTGTCCTTACAGATGGCGATGGTGATGATGACGATCGTGATGATAATGATGATGACAATGAAAATGAATATTATGATGATGATGAAAATTTTTATTATGATGATGACAATGATGTTGATGATGACGATAACGATGACGATGATGATGATGAGAATGATGATGATGATGAGGATGATGACAATGGAAATGACGTTGAAAATGAAAATGAAGATGTTGATGATGATGACAATGATGATGATAATTATGACGATGATGATGATGAATATGTGAATGACAATGATGTTGACGATGACAATGACGACAAAGAAAACGATGATAATGATGATGACGATGATGATGATGATGAAAATTATGATGATGATGATGATGATGACGATGTCGATGATAATGACAATGATGAATATCATGATGAATATGATGATGACGATGAAGATGACAATAATGATGATTATGGAGATGAAAATTTTGATTATGATGATGAAATTGACAATGACGATGACGATGATGATGATGATGATGATGAAAATGAGGACAATGATGATGATGATAATGATGATGACAATGGAAATGAAAATGATGATGGAATTAACGATGACGGTGATGATGATAATGACAACAAGGATGATGATGATCATGAAAATGATGATGATGGTAATGATAATGATGATGATGAAAATGATGTTGATGATGATGATGATGATGATGATGACGATGACGGCGATGATGATAATGACTATGATGATGAAAATGATGATGATGACGATGATGATGGTGATGACAATGATTATGATGATGACAACAATGATTACGATGATGAATATTATGATTATGACGATGACAATTCTAATTATGTTGTTGAAAATGACAACGATGATAATGACGATGACGAAGATGATGATGGCAATGATGATGATGAGGACAATGAATATGATGACAATGATGACCATCAATGAGAATGATGACAATGGAGATGATGACCATGAAGACGATGACGATGATGATGATGATGACGATGATGATACTTATGGTGATGACAATGACGATGACGATGATGACACTGAAAATGACGACGATAATGAGAACAACAATGTTACAAATTATGTTTTCAACCCCTGTGATGATCAATGATATGTGTATTTCTTACTTCTTTGTTCCCTGAAAGCTATTGAATAAATAAGGCTTTCCCCTGGGAAATAGAATCATCTTTTCTTTATTGAAAACCTTACCAAAGAAGATCATCACACCTTGCCAAATGTTAAGGGTTCAATGATCCATGATCGTCACATGTTGCACCATAGTGGAATGCAACGTCATCACAGGATGTTGATGTTTAGGGTGCGACAATTCTCAAACAAAGGAAAAAGGTGAAATTCTCGAAGGTTCTAGAATGAAATCTTTGAAAGGATGAGGTGACCTCTGATTGGTTTGGATCTCACTCGCTTCTCTAATTTAGTGGTATTATCCTAATTTCCTCATCCATCCATATTCACTCTATATAATGATGGATCTCTCATGGGAAAAGTTAGGTTGGCTTATGCATGAAGAATTTTTCTAGAGATTGTACTTGTGATAGCTTTTATTTATCTTTCCAATTCAGGTTGTGAGTACTCTTCATCAAAAGCATTGGATAAAAGGTGTGTGTTGAGGAAAAGGGCCATTGGAAGGGACATTGCAACATCAAGGCATAGGTTGTATTCTCCACTTTCATCAATATAATGTAGTGATACATTTCTTCCCTATAAAAGTGTCTCCATTTTTATTTCATGATTCCTTGATATTATGCATAGGTTTCATTGGAATATATATATCGTTGTTCTCTCTCTTTGTTATTTTTTGCTTCTTAACACATTCAACATCCCACAAATATAAGGATGGAGCAAGGACAACACTAACAAGGATCGAACAACATTTAAACGGTATGTCATTTATCCTGTATTGAACTAGTTTATATTACAATGAAATCTAAGGAGAAGCTTGTATTCTACCATTTTTGTTCTAATTTCTTGATTGAAGTTAGGGATATTAGTTTGTGTCAACACTTACCAATTTTTCCAGTAAAAAAATTGGCAACTCCACTAGGGAACATCCTCTTTTGGTCTTTGCTTCCTTTTTCTTTTGGCTTGCCTTCTTTTGTTCATTTTTCATTCTCTGATTCATTGGGTGATCCATGTTGACTCTTAGGTCAAGAAAGTTCCTTGAAAAATCTTGTCCTTTTTTCATTTTTTCTTAATTTTCAGTCATCGTTGCACCCTTCTCTGAAAACCAGTGTGACGACGTCGCACTGTGTCTTTCTACTTCCTGCGATGATCCTTGATCATCGCACTGTGTCTTGTTACCTGCGATGATTCTTGAAGAAATTTTTTGAATGACAGTCAATCTTTCTCTTTACCTAGATTTTTATCATTTCTTGGAGTGAATTTTTGGTCATGTTGAATGATTATTCACAACTTGGTTTGTAATTTTTAATTGATCATTGTTCATTTCTCAAGTTTTGAGAGTCTTTTTCATAAGCTTCAAAGTTCTATTTTTCACTTATTGCTGCAAGGTTATAATCTATGGGTTTCATCCTTGAGTGCTTGTCAGTTAAGTTGTTAATGATTTTTTATGAGTTAAGTTTGGGGAATTGTGTTGTGAGTGCATTCATTTTCTTGAACAACTTTTTATTTTTCCTTGATTCAGATATCTACTTTTATTTGAAAAGAAAAAGAATTGAAAATTATCTTTCTATTTGTAGTGTTTACAAAAACAAAAATTGCATTCTAGCTTTTGTTTAAAAAGAGAAAAATGGAAAAAATAATAATTTTGATTGTTTGACATCAAGATTGTTCAAAGTTTAAAGGAATTGTATTTTCCAACTTGTTGTATTGTGGCAAAAAGAAAACCTTCTCTTTTATGTAATTAGAGTTCATCGAACAAAAAGATTGCATCTCATCTCTCTTTACATATTTTTGAGTCAAGGTCAAGCACTTCATCAGTTTCATCTCTGCTTCCTTTGTGAGTTAAACAAGAGCCATTAAAATTAAGCGTAATTTTAAAATTAAGCGTAATTTTAAAATTTACCTAGTAAATTTTATTTTCTAGAACTCTTGTACACCAATATTAGCTAGGGATAGCCCTTTGGAATAGTTTGTGAGGAATACTTTCCAAAGCATCAAGACAGAAAATAGCATTTTGTGATAGGGACAGTTAAATCCACTTTCTACATTTTTTCCTAGGAAGCCCTCCTAACATAAGGGTCAATCACGAGGTTGCATTAAGGCCAGCAGAAATACTCACCCTGCTTTATTGTTCCTAGTGTAGTGAATGCACGTATTATTGGGGGTCACTTGAGAATACAATACTATGGGGCCTTCTCGAGGATATTTCAGGTTTAGATACCCTACCCTTGCGTGTATATCAGACTATTGATTGCTTCCCCAAGAATCATTTTCGTAATTTGTAACCTTAGTATCCTACATCTTTAGGGTCTTTTCATGAGGTGATTGTGGAGGGGCAAGTCTTCACGGTTCCTGGAATTGACGTTGGCTAAACTCACTCAAGCTCCTTGGAGGGTATACCCATGATTATGTGTGGGAGATTGCAGTAGGGCGTAATTTTGTTAAGCAAGTCGTCAACTTAACTTTTCCACCCAATTTATCTCAACCCCTTCTTGTCTTGATCTCACGACATTAGATTTCATTACCAACTAGTGATTTAAAGATAAGAAGGTTTTTTTGTATCCTTGATATCTAAATTTTATTAGTGAAGTGATGTTTTTCTTCTATATTTGGCCATAGATATTTTTTATTCTTTATTGGGTGTGGCCAACATTGGCCCTCGTCGTTCACATAGGATGTAAGGATTTCCTCCAGAAGAACCGGAAGAATATGCCCCCTTTCTTCTTAATTCACCAAAAGGTCCTTCTCCTAAAGGAGCAGTCAATAATGATGTATCCTCTAAAATCAGGAGTTCTACTTTGTTGGTTGAATCATCACTCCCTCTAAATACATTATTGAATGTTATTAAAGACCTTGTTTTACTCTGAATAAACTCTTTGGGAGACGTTGTTTCTTAATACTATACTAGAATACCTTCAAGACCTTTCATAGAGTCTGGTGTGGATAAACCACCATTTCATAGTGAATCATTTAGAACCTCGGTTCAAACTTCTATAATTTTTAATCCCATTTCAATCCTAGTCCTTTCTTTCTGGAGCAATGTCTCGAGACACGATATTTTTGATAAACTAGGTATGAGTCCAAACCAGCCTATGTCATCACACATACTCGTTACTTATATTTCTTGTACAGTACCTTTGAATCATTTTACTGACACGAAAAGTAATGTTGTTACGATTTCAGACTCGTTGTTGGTTGGTACACGTACAATTGTTCCTCTCCAGTTCACTAGCTCTACCACATTCCCTCAAGTTACACATTTTTCTGCTGGAATTTCGGTCACAATTCAATCTCTTATTGGAACACCATTTCCACATAGATCGAATCCATCACTTCCACTTGGGTATAATTCTCTTAGTATTTCTATTACTAATCCTACCCAAAATCCATCTAGAGGACCTAGTATTTTTGTTCCATCTTTGTATAATGCTGCTAGCGGTTTCATTCCTACTCATACTCAAGCTTTACCCGAGGGGCCTAGTCTTCGTCCACCACTTGGAGGATCTAATCATCCTGGCCCAAGTAGATACAATTTTCTTGGAGGCACAAGTCATTCTGTTACTTTTGGTTTTCAACTTCTTGTTGGAGGTCAACCTCAAGTTGGGGGACAACCCCAAGTTGGGTGACACAACCCAATTTACAGGCAACATATGCTTGGATCACAAACCAAACCTTGGAATTTTCCTTTCCAGAGAAATCAACGACTGCCTGGGGGGGAAATCCTCAATCGAATTCTTTTGTACCCTCTAATCTCGGGCAGCCTTATCTAGGCATTGTAAATCCTACTTGGGGTCAAGATTTCCAATCCAATGATCATTTCCAAGGCAGCATTCCAAATCAAAAAATAAATGTTGGCTACTTGACTCAAAATCCCCCTCAACCAAATTTGATTGTACCCTCTAACTATTTACAAACCACTTATGCTCCTATTGGTATACCTATAGGATTACCTCCCAAAAATTATCAATTTACTCAAGTTAACAGACAATTTCCATTTCTAGCTACTTCTGATTTGTTGGGTTTTTCTAGAATTTTGAATGATCCTATCTTGCATTCTCCTTATTGGTCAGTTATATTTTCCAAATTACCATTAGAAATTCCCAATTTTGATGGTCAATCGGGAGAATACCCAAATAATCATGTCATGACATTTCATCTTTGGTGCTCATCCAACTCCTTGATGGATGACTCCATTCGACTACGTCTTTTCCAACACACTCTTATGGGTTCGACTGCCAAATGGTACATCAAAATCACAAAAGGTATATTCAATGATTTCAACACCTTAGCAATGTCTTTCTTGACACATTACCAACTGTCGATATGGTATGAGACGGGAACAAAAATTTTAGGTTCATTTAAACAATCTTCTTCTACCCGCATCTCAGATCATATTCATGAGTGGAGGAGGAGACGATGATTAATAAAAGTTCCTCCCTGATCATTTGTTGGCTGAGTGGTTCACAAAATCACTCATCGATCCTATATCTCATGATGTTTCTATGGGAGGTGTCATCACTAAAGAACAGGCGATCAGTTGTGCTCAATACTTGGATATCGTTTATTCTCAAATAGGCACATTATATGACTTGATCCATGATGCTCCTCACCCATCTACAAATACAACCCCAACGCTTCCAATAGCATCTCAGGTTGTTGATGGTGTGATTGTAACTTTTCATGTTGAGACTCTGTCAAAACAAGTCAATCATTCCAATCCAAAACCTACTACTACTAGTGTAAAAAATGTTGCTCCTCATGTTGCCTCTCCTAGTAAAACCTCTGAGGTGAATACGGTCCAGTCCACAACTACCCATAAATCTCAAAATAAGAAGAAAGGAAAGGGTAAGGATAAAAATGATAAAACTAATAATAAACAACTAGATAAACAAAAAATTCAACCTGTTGATGATAAATAAAATATAAAACCTCGTTATCCTTACCTTATTTGTGGTGATGACCATTACAAGAAAGATTGTCCAAGACCTGCAGAAGTTACTAAATTCCTCCAAGGAACTGTGACTCCCCCTACACCTGTCGCTTTTCCAAAACCTTTACCTTCTCAACAGCAAACCCAACTAGTTATTCATGACCAACCTTCTCCCTCTACCAACTCTTATGTGTTTATGTGTAGTGGTGACTCCAAGAAAAACAAAGTTGTAGTCGCTACTTGAACCAAAGATTATTCTCCTTCTAAAGAAAAAGTTGATGATCAACCTCCTCCATTGTATCCAACTCCTAATGGTACTCTTCATCTCTAACAAACTAATCCCGATACAGTCATCCATACACCTCCTAAGTTCATCGTTCTTAAGTCGTCATTTAACCCGCATGGACGTGCAACTCAAAACTACAATATTGTAGAAGATCTTTCACATGCACCGTCTGCGATGTCGGCTATCAAAGTCCTTCAATGTTTTCCTACTAAATGGAAGGAACCATTAAAGGATATTGGTGGAATCAATCCTATTGATATGAATTTAATAATCTTTGACTTGGAAGATCACATCCCAAGACTCCCTTATCAATTAGATTTTCAAATACAAGTAATTGTGGAAACCAAGAATATTTGTCAAACAGTTGTTGATGAAGGAGCTTCGACTTGCATCATGTCCATCACCTATTGGAAATCCAATGGCTCTCCCTCCCTTACCAAGTCACATAACACATTAAAATATTTTAATGGTACAGGGTTTAAACCTTATGGTGTTCTTCCTGCGTTATCTACTGCGGTAGAAGGAAAAATGATTACTATTGAGGTTGAAGTGTTTGATGCACCTCTCAATTACAACCTCTTACCTGTCCATAGTTGGATTGATGCTATGCAAGTGGTTGTTTTTATTCTTTTCTGTGTGATATGTTTCCCTCACCAAGGTAAAGTTGTTACGTTAGATCAACTAGCCTTTTTTAGTTCTAATGTGTGCACTAGTAATGTTCCATTCATAGCAAAGACACCTCTTGGTTATGAGAATGTCGGTGTGGGTGTTTTAAAAAATTCACTGTTAATGGGCACTTTTCCCATTCCACCACTCGATGTTCCTCCTCCTCGTGTCACTTCTATTAACATGATTTCAACCATCGTTGGTGAAATCCCTGAGTCCTATGACCCTTGGATAGTACCTAGCTTGGAATAATGTCTTCATTATGGTTACCAAATGCCACTAAGTCTGGTGGAATTGGCCTATCAAGATATTCAATCGACATATCCTTCTCCTCATTCTCTCTTTGATATGTCTCCTAATCCATTTCACACCATATTTCACATTGATGAATCAATCATGGCAGTTATGTCGATGGAAGACACACCATGGCATGATGGGAATCATTGTTCTATCCTCTTCCTCGAACCTGAAACTATCAAGAGTTACCAACGGATTTCGAACCCGTCCATAGTTATTAATTTCCCCCCAGTTTTTGAACCAACACGTGATGTTTTGTATGAAGGGAACATGGGAAATATTTCACCCACCATCCCTCTAGATATTTCAATTAAGCTTGGAATTGTGGACAATGTTCACATAGGTGCATCATGTTCTCCCGATGAGATCCAAACTTACAAGGCCCTTTTCCAATAATTTTTTGATGTATTTGCATGGAGTTACTAAGAGATTCCTGGAATTGATCCAAATACCATTGTACATGAAATTAAGACATAACCTAACGCTAATCCCATTCGACAAAGACTTCAACTAGTTCATCCATGAAAACTCGACTGCAATCAAACTTGAAGCTGAGAAACTTATTAAAGTTGGTTTTGTCTACCTTGTAGCATTGACTTATTGGGTGTCCAATCTTGTTCCAGTCACAAAGAAACAAGGAATGATCCATGTTTGTGTTGATTATAGGGATATTAACAAGGCTTTTCCTAAACATAATTATCCAACCCCTTTCATCATCTAGATCATTGATGATTGTGCTGGAAGTGAAATATTCTCTCTGATGGATGGATTCTCTAGCTATAATAAAATCAATATTTTACCCACGGATCAACATAAAACCACTTTTATTTTCCCTTGGAGTACCTTCGCGTACCGTAAGCTCCCTCTCAGTCTCAAGAATGTTGGTGCGACTTTTAAACGATCTATGTCTTATGCCTTTCATGATATCAATCATATTGTAAAACCTTATCTTGATGATTTATCGGCACATTCTATGCGTCGTCAAGATCACTTGACACATTTACGAGCCATTTTCCTCCGATGTCAATATTACCCTATATTATTGAATCCACATAAATGTGTTTTTTGTGTGGAGTTTGGATGAATTATATGATTTATTGTTTCCATAGGGGATTAGGGTGGATTTGTTGAAGGTTGAATCCATTATCAATTTGCCTCCTCCTTCTACCTTATGCCAACTCCAAAGTTTGCAAGGGAATGAAATGTTTTTGCAACGATTCATTACCAATTATGCCGAACTAATGAAAGGTTTCACTTGAATTATTAATAAGGTTCATGAATTTATATGCGATGACACCACCAACAAAGCCTTTGATTCTTTGAAACTTGCATTAAACCGCATACCACTATTATTTCCCCCAAATTATAGTCGAGATTATTTCTTATATTTGGTTGCTTCAGATCATACCATCACCATGGTTCTGGTCCAAGAGGATGATTCACATGAAAAACATGTCATTTACTATTCAAGTCAGAGTCTTACGACCAATGAAATCAAATACATGCATGTGGAGAAATTGGCCTTGGCAGTTGTTCAAGTTGTCCAACATTTTCATCACTATATCTTACTGCACAAAACCATGATTATTTCTAATTGCAACCCTATGCAACATATTCTTACATGAAAATTGCTATGGGGAAAATACTCCAAATGGATTGTGATTATCCAGGAGTTTGATTTGTATTTTGAGAAATCCAAGTCAAAGAAATCTTTGGTCTTTGTTGAGTTGATATGTGACCTTTCCTCTGCTAATATAGAAAATGTGGCAGAAGATTATTTTCCTAATGAATCTCTCTTTCTGGTCAGTTCATACAATATTTGGTATGGATACATTATCATTTATCTCCAAACCAAAACTTTCTAGTCTGATATATCTCAAGAAGATCGTCATCGTATTAGGTATCAAGCCCATCAATATATTATTCTTGGTGATACCCTTTACCATCATGGTATTCACTTTGTGTTTAGACGATGTCTGACATATGATGAAGATGAGAAAGCACTAAATAAATCTCATTTTGGATCATGTGGCAGTCATATGTCTGGGTATGCCATTGCCCAAAATATCCTATGATCTGGTTACTTCTAGCCTTCTCTTTTCAAGGATTGCATTCTCACAGTTCAGAAATTCCACGCTTGTCAAACCTATAATAATAAGATTCAATCTCATCCTACTCCTCTCTATCCTGTAGTTTACGTTGGTCCATTTTTTAAATGGGTCATTGAATCCATGACATGTAACCCTCATTCGGTCGGGGGGCATGGATACATCATTGTAGTTGTGGATTATTTCACTAAGTGGGTTGAGGCGATGCCTACATTTGATAACATTGGGAAAATTGCAGTATTGTTCATATTCAATCATATCATCACTAGGTTTGGTGTCCCTCAAGCCATAATCACTGACCATGGAACCCATTTTCACATTTTTATGATGTCTGAGCTTATCGATAAGTTGGGTTTACGACATGAAAACTTGACCCCTTATTACCCACAGGACAATGGCCAAGTTTAAGAAATCATCAAAGTTTTAAGAACTATGCTTCAACGGATGGTAGGGATTCATAACTCAAGTTGGAAAACAATTCTTTTGTTGGCATTATGGGCCTGTCAAATGTCATTTAAATCTACTATGGGCTTCACACCATTCCAATTAGTGTATGGTATCGAAGCCATTTTTCCAATTGAATGTGGAATTTTGTCTCAGAAGCTAGTTGTCAAACTTCTAGCCAACACTATAGTCGAAGAAGAACGTCTATTGTATTTGATGCAATTATAAGAGACTCGTCATGATGTTGTGTTAGTAATAGAAACTGAGAAGAAATATGTCAAGGCTCAATATGACAAACATGTTAAACCTCGTGTTTTTTCTTAAGGTGATTTGGTTCTACTTTATGACCAATATCATGATTTGTTGGGGGTAGGTAAATTCGATCCCATGTGGCATGGTCCTTCTATCGTTAAATGAGTGTTAGAGAAAGGGGCTTATGAGCTGGTTGATTACAATGGAATCCCTTTGGGTGAACCCAGAAATGGGCTTTACTGAAAGAAGTACTATGCTTAAAATGTTTTGCATGGGTGCTTTGTACTTTAATGTATCATACTCTAGTGTGCTTTTTTTCATTTCATTTTCTTCCCTCAAACTGCTTACCTTGCCTTGTGCTTGGTTTCTAGATGAAGCCATTCTCGCTACATTATATTGGCTTTGTTGATGGTTCTAGTCACAGCACTCAAACTCTCGTGTCTGCTACATGGGAAATCTATGCACCTACGAATGAGTTGATCAGTCTGCATGGTATTTTCCTTGGTTGTGCATCTAATAACATTGCGAAGTATAGTGTGATCATTGATTTATTAACTGACGCCATTTCATTTGGAATACATCATTTAATTGTACATATTGATTCTCAACTCGTTATACTTCAATTAAGCAACATATATTCCATCAGAAGTCCTACACTATTACGGGTATAATTGAGAATTCACCTCTTGGAAAGGAATTTTGATTACATTGAATATCAACACATTCCTAGATATCTAAATACATTAACAAATTCTTTAGCCAATTATGTTTTAGATAGACATTTGCGCAATTTATAAATCCAAAAAAAAACACATAAAGACAAGTAAGTCGGTAAAAGTTTTGTATTATAACGCAAAAAGTTACAAAAAAGTGTGTCCTGAGACCAAAATGTTGAAGCACATGGCTTCATATACATATGTATCATGGATGTTTCTCATGATAAAAAACCATTTCCTGTGCTACACAATGGAGCATTCAACCAATAGATGTTGAAACACCAACAGTATGGCGTTGGTAACTATTGTAGGTGAATCCCCCTGCGGACAAGTGGATTCCCTCTTGGTCTCTAGAATTCTAATTCCAAGACAAAAAGTGTTTAACATGGACATTGTCTTCCTTTTAGATCATATCAAGCTAATGAATGAAAGAGAAGGAGAAAGATATGTACCTTATTAGTGACGTTTGTCCTTGCAAAATCCTGGTTGAGCTTCGATCTTGAGCTCCCTGATAGATACTGTAAGACAAACAAAGATACAATGGACTTCCTACTCTACTGAGATTAGCTCAATCATAGATCCATATACTGCAGATAAACTCATATGGAACAAGCACAAGTTTGAAATAAATAGTCCAAGCATTGATTATATTAATGAGAACAAGTAAAAGTACTTACAATCCTTTGAATGAAGGTGCAGCAGCCTCTTCCAGTTCTCCTTTTCCAACCCCCTTTTTTCAAATAATATCCACTGATTGCTTTGATGGAATCTCCCTCATGAGATCATAAGTTTGATGTAATTCCCAATCTCCATTGTGCCTTTCACCATGAGAAGGCCTCCTTATATAAACTTGGAGAGGTCCAACCACTTGAGAGATATTTGGGATAAATTGAGGATTCCTCTCCTTCATTTGAGGATCTCCCCTAAGATCATTCCTTGACCATCTATTCGAATCCAACTACCTTCAAGAATTGAGGGATTCTTCCCTTATTTGCCTCAACAAACCCAGAATTTGCTTAAAAAAGGGTAGCGCTCCCCCATAAGGGTGCACATGGCACTCAAGCACTCCCCCAAAGAGGCTCAAGGAGCGCCATTACTCCCTGACAGTGGGTAGGGGAGTGCTCCTCTCCAAAATTCATTTTTTTAGTGGTTTTTCCAATGGAAAAAGGCTTGTACCTCTTGTTAAGTGATTTTTCATCTTCCAAACTAACCTTTGAGGCGTCTTAAGTGTCTTTATGATGTCATTAGGGGCATGACATAGGAAATATGGCAGTATTATGTTTGTGACACTTGCAACACTTATAGTCAAGATGCGACACTTGCAGACAAGATGCGACACTTGCAACACTCGTAATGACGACACTTGAAACACTATCGAAGTGAGTAATTTTGAGGTGTAACAATAACATCAAGGTAACTAATCCACGGTAATGTCAGGGATATCCATAGTCAATCCCTCAAGGTTGTGTTCGATATCCTCAAGATCCTCAGTTTCTATTTCTCTATCTATCAATGTGCCTATCTCTCCACGTCTCTGGATTGGAGATTATCCTGGAGTCCTGAAAGGTGCCACATCTGCATTTTGAGAGATTTTGATTAGTCATGGATACATAACATAAAAATTTCATAATTAAAATGAAAAAAACAACATATAATGAAAAAGAGTCATTTTTACCTATATCTCCCCATTGTGAACCCTCGGGTAGTGCCAAGTCGATATCACCACAGAAATCATCCCCAACATATGCATAATCCTCGATCATGATAGGCTGATATCTCAGCCACTAGAAGAATACATGACCATATGTAACGGTTGGGATGCCACTATGGAATTCCATCAAGTTTATCCATCTCTTCATCTGAGGATACTTTGGAGCAGGCACACCCCAATCCACATGGTGAAGGCGCAAAACTGGGACCCTTTTTAGGAAAAAGGACACCAAAATTGATCTGCATCCAAGTTTCTTCAGCTAACCAGTCCTGCACTTTGTTAATTGTTTCTCCATATTCTTGAGGAGGCCCTCACACTAGTTGAATAGTCGGGGCTCCATGAACTCAATAGCATACTAAAAATGGCTCTGGAAGGCCATGTGGGGAGTTTCACTCCCTACCACATGGGTAATGGTGTAGAGTATTGTCCTCAAAGATAAGTCAAGGACATCATTTATGGAAACCTTACCACTATGTTTCTTTGTACCAGCTGAGTAGTGATTTGTGACATAGTAATCCATTGGTTCACCTCCTCCTCTACTTCCTGATAGTGACACTCGAGATCCATGATGAAATAATCCATTCAATAAATATATGTCATCAATATCTAAAGTTAGTGTATGTACCACAACATGAAAAACTTGTTCGTTCATGTCCCACATTCGGACTAAGTGCTCCAATAAAACTAATTGGGCCCTCATGCCCTGCACTTTAAAGAACTTAAGCAAGCCGCACTCCCGAAGTGCCATGGTTGTGTTGGGATCATTCCCTGAAATGTAATCTTCCTCTTCATTCTCTCTTTCCTGCAATTCGATCATGATGAACTGTGGAAACTATTCCAAGCAACAATTAAAGATGAATTAGTTCATTAAAAATCCAAAATTGGGAGTTTCCCTAGTTCTTTCTCTCTTTTTTATTTTTGAGTTGTGGTCGTTGCAGGTGCCGAGTTTACCACAGTGTGACATCATCACACCCTAGTAGTGAAACCCCTACAACGATCCCAGATCATCACAGTTCCCAATATAGAGAGACTGCGATGATCTAGGGGCACTCTCTCCCTTGAAAATTCGCCCACAAACTCAAAAAATAACCATAAAAATTGAAAAACAAAATTGATATAGAAATAGAAAGGGAAGGAAGAGAACCAACCTCACAGAGATAGCTCGATAAATTGTCCATGGATCGCGTCAGAATTGTCACTTGAAGATCGCAGAAAAATGAGGGTTTTGGCACTAGTTTTGGTGAAAATACAAGTGGAATGGTAAAATGAACTTGTTTTTGACGTATTTAACCTATTTTACCATTTTCAACCTAAAATTAAATTATTTTTCATTATTTATTCACCTATATTAAAACCCAATGAACTTTTCAAAGTGTCAATATTGTAGGACTTTTGATATGGATCAACCCTTCTTAATCATTTTTTACGTGTTTTTTAAAAATCATTTGATGCATATGTGCTTTTAAGTTTTTTCAGTAAAAAACGTCGAGCATGGTCTTTGTTCTTTCTCATGCTCGTAAAACTATGAGAATGTAACCGAGTAAAATTTTGTCCCTTTTTCAGACTCGTGAAGGCTATACAAAAAAGGAACCCCCTTGGACTCATCTTTAAGCTCTTTTCAAACTCCCTAAACATGAAAACATAGCCGAGCGATCTTGTTCTTTTCACGCCTGTAAAAGTATTTGAGAAAACATCGAATGAGCAGTAGATTATCTATTTTTTGGTCTCATCATATTACTTTATGAAAAAGCACATTTTGGAGTTTTCTTTAAGTGTTTTTCAGACTCTCTAAACATGAAAAACCGTTGAGTTCTATTTCTTTGAACTTGTAAAACAAACATTGCAAGTACCATATGGGACCGAACCACTCCTTCCTAGGGTTTGTTAAAAATACTCTGAGGGACTCATCTGAAGGATGATCCTACATTTCAAGCATATGTTATCCTCATCAATCTCTGTAAAAATCAAGAGGTACTCGCCAGAAATGGTGGGGGAAAATAGGGAAAGAAATGTATATGTGTATCTGTGTTAGTGGCAGTAAGTCACTCTTAAACATGACACCCCTCTTCATTGTTGGGTTGGGTTGGGAAATCCATTTGTCTCTCGTTTGATCATCCAGACGTCTATATATTGGTCCTCCTTGAGTCAATTTTGCCAAGACAATTGTCATGTCGTTCATATGTTCAAGAGAATATCAACCTAAACAAGCCTTATATCGATTCAGCCATCTGCGGTCCTCAAACTCTTACCATGTCATCCTTCCATGAGTCAGTCTTGAATCACTTTTATACTATGATATATTTCAAATATGTTACATGTTTTGTGTCATTTATGGGGAATACATCAAGGCCCTCCTATGATTATTATTTTCTTGTCGACTTCAACTCATTATCCAGAAATTAAACTTAGAAATCATTTAGTACCTTGGAGCCTGCATGCCTCAACAATAGGTTTCCTCGTTTTCAACAGTGGGTTCACATCATTGGACCCTGATTGGAAAATTCCATCGATTGTTCAAGTTAAACTCATTAATTCACATTTGTTGGATTGTGCTATAGTACCTTGGGGGTCATTGACATCAATGGTGATTTCCCTCGCACTTGTTAATGGTATCCATTAATGACCGGTAATCAAGTGGTTTCTAACATGTTCGACTTCAACACCTGTAATCACATGGATATATTTGTAATTTGGGAAGATGGAGATGAAGATCCAGGATACTGTCACATAGATCCAGGTTGTGATGGAGTATTCATAAGTCTGTACTAACACATAGATCCACCGTTTATTTCTCATAGCTATGTTCAAATTTGAATCTTTATAGCATAGATCCACAGTGTATTTCTTGTGGATATGTTGAATCATAATGACATGGATCTATAGTGTATGATTGGTGGCCATGACTCACTTGACACTTATGCTTAGGGTCACTTGTAGTCTAAGTATGGGAATGCCTACCTTAGCAAATGGTGTATTATTATGAAGATGTTTTTTTGCTGACAGGTTTCTGACTGATGTGATCCTTGTTCTTGACACACACATTCTACAAAGTATTCCAGTTGTCACATGTTACAACTTAATACTTTGGGGGAAATTTTGTTACACATTATTTTCATCACCCCTGTGTTCATTGATGATATGTGTATTTCTTACTTCTCTGTTCCCTGAAAGACATTGAAGAAATAAGACTTTCCCCTGGGAAATAGAATCATCTTTTTTTTATTGAAAACCCTACCAAAGAAAATCATCACACCTTGCCAAATGTCACACCTTGCAAGATAGTGGAATGCGACGTCCTCACAGGATGCTAATGTTTAGGGTGTAATGATGCTCAAACAAAGGAAAAAGGTGAAATTCTCGAAGGTTCTAGAATAGAATCTTCGAAAGGATGAGGTGGCCTCCGATCGGTTTGGATCTCACTCGCTTCTCTGATTTAGTGGGATTATCCTAATCTCTTCATCCATCCCTATTCACTCTATATAAAGAGGGATCTCTCATGGGAAAAGTTAGGCTGGATTATGCATGCAAAATTATGTTGGATATTGTTGGTGCAGTCGCGCTCGCAAGCACGTCTGCTCACAGGATCTTCTCCTTTCTTCTGCCTGAAGAAATCCAAGGTCCTTCTATTTCCCTATCGGGAAATCTACACCCACAGTAATTCTCGTGGGATCCCCCCTTCTTTCCTCTCGGGAGGTTGGACTTCGCAACTCGGCGAATCCTAAGGTCAGACTTTGGTTTGACGAATCACCGAAACCCGATGTAAAGTCAACGCTGACCTTTTCTGCCTCCTATTGGGACTTTCACTATCATGATTTTGGCACTCACGATGTCAAGGAACTTGGTTCCCCGACTCCCAATACCCGATGCACCGAAACTCCGATGAGTTCGCGCTTTGACTTTTCAACAACTTGTCACATCTATCGGGATTTCGAAATTCGCAGGATTGTGAATCTTGATGTCAATGCTTGGGACTTCTCGCTGCGAGGTCCCGATGACTTATGCCACCTATCCACTCCTCTGATGCTTGTGGCCCACCCTCTTCTCATACCCATCGGGATGTCGCGTTTCACGATTTCGTGATTCTTGTTGCTATGTGCACGGGACTTCAACTCACGAAACCCTGATACACAATCCCATGTGTAGATCCGACGATCCCTGTGACTCAGATCAGGGGCTCTGCGCCTCCTGAGATTTTAGCCTTTAGAGAATACGACACCGTATATTTCTTGCACCTCCACAAGATCTAACGGCCTACGGATTTTTTCGAAATCTCCTCAGAGAGTTTCGACCGTCCATTCCTCCTTTGGGGAAATATACGAAATGACTAAGTGTTTTTCCACAGAACTCATCCACCTGCATGCAAATTTGCGATGCTTCTTACAGACCCCCAGTCGCAGCTTCCCTGTGTTGTTCTTCAACAAATTCAAAGGCCTATCCCTCCTGGACTTTTCCCACGACCTTCGAAGCCTTCAGGAAAACTCTTTCACGCACTCCTTGCGGCAAATCTTCAACCACGTTTGAGTGTTGAAGTCTTTTGACTCTACGCACATCTGCAGCAGCAGTCCTTCAAACTCTTTCCTCAAGTTCGCAACCCTGAAACTTTCCTTAGCCTACGCACTCTTTGCACAGCTCCTGTGCCCAACTGCACCTTTGGGATGAATGAGAACAAAATCCAACTATTTGAGTCTTCCGTCAATGCACTCCTTGCGGACACTTTCAACTGCACTCCTTGCAAGAAATCTCTCACTCAGACAGAAAAAACAATTGAAACTCATCTCCTCATCCTCTCAGACTTCACATTCAAACATGAAATCAAATACACAGCACATAAAAGCAAATGTATGACTAGAAGCAAGCATTCATGAGCATATCCACGTCAATACACAAAGAATAGACACAAAACCATGAATTTGGACCAAGCTTTCTTCTATTAATCCAAATGTCTGTACATGGGTGTTCTTCACAGCTCTCTCTCTCTGTCTGCTCTATGCTCTTCTCTAGAATAATGTTACAATGATACAATGAGGGTGTCTATATCCCGTTTCCCTCTTGTGTTCTAAAACTGTCTAATCTAGAGTTTAATTCTACCTACATACATTTAATTTCATAAACACCTCCTATCTACCTAAGGACGAGAGCAATCCGCTCAAGGTCCGTTTACATTATACAAGTGTGCTTCATTAAATTAACACATTTAAGATTTGGCGCATCAAATTCCAAGGTGATTTCAAAATTTTTGTTGGCGCTTGTCTAGCTGTCTCTTGCCTTCCGTGCTGGCTCGCTTGATGTGGGCGATGCTCCTGCATCATATACTCCCTCGCTTGAAAATATTCATGGGATCCTGTCCATGAGCTCCTGCACGGTCTGTCCATTCCTCTGTATCTCTGCTTCATTCTCCCAGCTGGCATCTTCATCTAGATGGTTCTTCCACTTGACCAGAT
>JASDQU011026100.1:24892-41467 GCA_032191745.1 Picea mariana
GCACTATATAAAGGGGTTCAAGCAATGTAATGAGACATGAAGAGAAGTATTGTATTTGGAGCGGTAGCTCAATAGGAGGATGCCCCCTCGAAGAGGCAAGTGAACAGGAGAGGATCCCTTCCATAATAGGATCCATTGTACGGTGTTGCCCTACCTCAAGGGTTTGGTAATAATATTGTGTGGTTTATTCTATCTTGCTTTGTGGATCTATTGTGTATTCAGTAATTGTGTTGATTATATCTTCACATCTATTCAGGTTCTTAACAATAATGCAGTGATACATTTCTTCCCTATAAAATTATCCCCATTTTTATTGCATAACTCCTTGATGTTATGCATAGGTTTCATTGGAATAAATATATCGTTTCTCTCTCTCTTTGTTGGTTTGTTCTTCTTAAAAGGTTCAACATCCCACAAATATAAGGAAGGAGAATGGATAACACTAGAAATGATCGAATGACATTTAAACCGTATGTCATTTATCCTTTATTGAACTAGTTATATTACAATTAAATCTAAGGAGAAGCTTGTATTCTACCATGTTTTGTTCTAATCTTTTGATTGAAGTTAGGGAGATTAGTTTGTGTCGACGCTTACCGATTTGTCCAGTAACAATCAATAATGATGACAATGACGATGAAGACAATGATGATAATGATGACGAAGATGATGATGACAATGATGGTAATGAAGATGATGATGATGATGAAGATGATGATGATGATGAAGATGATGGTGACAATGACGATGACGATGATGTCGATGATGACAATGAATATTATGATGACAATGATGATGGATATGATGATGAAAACAATGAAGATGATGATGATGATTATGACGATGATAATGTTCATTATGGTGATGAGAATGATGATGACAATGATGATGATGACAAAGATGACGATGATGACGATGATGATGATGATGGTGATGATGATGATTATGACAATGAAAATGTCGGTTATGGTGATGACAATGATGATGAAAATGATTATGATGATGATGACGACGATGATTATGATAACAATGATGATGATGATGATGAAAATGACTACAATGATTTACCCATATAAATAAATACTTTAAATAGAATAAAATATATAATCACATACCTCCTACATTTCAACATTTATGCAATATCATTGATCTTCTTCTTCATTCAAATCTACATATGTATCATCTAGTTCAAAATCAATGCTGATAGGATTGGCCATATCAACATCATCATTAATGTAATTTTTGATAATATCATTTTCAATAATATCATCATCAAGAATATTTTCATCTAAATTTGGATCAACTTCTTTGACTTCTTTGTTTGATAGTACATCTACCTCACACTCTCCTACATCTTCTTCTTCTTCAATATCATATTCTTCTTGTACATTATACTTTACGGGAATTTCTCTTAGATCATATATAACAATGTAAAACTAACCTACTTTACTTGGAACCTATGAATAAAATACTTTCTCACATTGGCTTGGAAGAACATAAGTTTTTGTACCCAGCTCAAATGTCCTTGTATTGACCATGGTAAACCCATTGGCATGCTCGATAATATTTATTTTTGGATCACATTCATTCATCTATAACCCATACCATTTGACCTTGAACAAAACTAACTTGAAGGATTTAAGGTCATGTTCAATTATATCATCCAAATACCCATAGTATATATTTTCAGATATTGTTGGATGTATGTCACTTCTAGAGGAAACATTAGTAACCTGAAATAATGTATCTATCTCATGATCAGAGGTTTTCTTCTTTTAATATAACTTTTTTATGCAAAATTTACGACCATGGCACCACATAACCTTGTAATGTTTTAACTGCAATATGTCGAACATGTAAAAAATGCATTTTCAATCAATAAACATATTTAGACTTAGAAAAAATAAAAAATAAAACACCACATATATTAATATAATGGAAAAAAATTGAAACATGATGTGGGTGAATATGCTTGATTTTTTATATTTTAAACGATATGCTAAATCAATTTCTCTTTGGGTAATATTGGTATCTTGATTACAATGATATTCTTTAAGCAATGTAGCCACCCCTTCCCATGATAACCTACCATTACATTGCATACATCAATATATCCATACCTTCATCCAATAAATATTGTTTGTGATGTATAAATGTAGTGCATCCCACTCTTGACCAACTATATGAAAAAATGATAAAAATTACTAAGAATGAAGATTAATAATTGATGGAAGAATAAAAATTAAATAAGTAAAATATAGATAGAAATTAATAATGCAAAGTATTGTAGATCTCTCTTATCTAATTACCGTTCACTATACTCATTCTACCTTTCCTGATGATGAGCTCCCCTTCAAATTCGTTTATGGAGTTGAAATCCCAAATGCAAGGAACCTTCATATTTGCTACTAATTTAGGAAGATATTCACTAATATACACGAAGGATTCATATACCATATATCCCTCCACCATATAACCCTCGGGATGTGTTCTTTGTCTAACAAAATCCTTCAATGACTTCAATTGCCTCTCCACCACCCACATTGACCTTGTGTGTATAGGTCCACACATTTCAATCTCCTCAACTTGGTGTATGAGGTAGTGTTCTTGCACCTTGAAAAATGTTGGAAGTAGATACTTTTGAATTTCACACATTAGTCAAGGAATTTGTCTCCTCCAATATTAATATCTTATTTATGGATTTTTTTAGATGAAAACCACCTACAGATGATACAATAATATCATAGGTTTCAACAAAAAAGTATATACATTGCAAGTAAATCACATGTCGACAAGTTCCGTAAAAAAAATTTATCATATAAATCATTATTTACCTCATGTATTTTCCAAGATCATATATAATTTTTTTTACATTGTGGTCAAAGTTGTCAGGGAGAGATAGAGGTAGAACATATTGTAGAAAAAAATGAATCATTATTACTTTGAAAAGAAAATAAACTTAAAATACTAAAAGGAAGTATTACCTAAATGAAGGTATGCAAGTCATGAGTTTTAACCCATCAAATTCGCCTTTCTTCATTAAGATGTTCTTTATGTTTGAAGAAAATCTCATGCGAAATTCAATTTTTTGAATAGCCTCTTTTAGAACATTGTTTTCTTGCTCTATAAATAACCATGGAAGACTATTTTTGTGTCCATTTATGTCTAAATAAATCAAATTTTTCATTGCATGATTGGCCTCCTAAATGCTAGTACAAATTTTGACAATTTTTTCTTTGTCACTCCTTCCATCTAAGATTCTTTAAAAAAATTCTGATACATTCTTCTCGATATGAATTATATCAAAACAATTAGCTATTTGTAGGTGTTGATACAAGGAAACCTACTGAACTATATGGGGTAATTTTTAATTCCTTGTGGATGCCCATCAACACCTTGACGACCTTTATGAAACATAAAAGAAATTACAACAATAATTGTTAGATATGGTAAACATAATTCAATACAAATAAAAATTGTAAAACATTTCACACAATACATAGTCGAATTGCCTACCTTGATGATTTCTATTATAATCCAACTTCCATAGGTGAGGTTTCGTTCTTCATGGTTTTATTATAGTCTCTTATTTCCCATTGAAAATATATTTTTCAGTAGTTTAATACCTATGGTTCTTAGGGAGGAAGTGCCTATACTCATCAAAAACTTACTTTCCTAAAATTATTGAATGATGAGATTTCATCCTAGGACCACAAATTGGACATGCAAATTTACCATTTGTTTTAAGACCTCCAAGATATGGATTAATGTTGATATTATAAGTTATATAAAAATGAATTGATATTTAAGAAACATGCATCATATTTTCATAAAATTATATACTATTAAAGTGAATTAGTATGTTACATACCACAAAAATTTGTTATCCCTAGAGAATTATGAATTGTCCGTGTATGTATTCCATGGAATTGAAATTTTTTTTTCCCTATTGGTCTAGAGATGGTGTACATAGTGATGCCAACCCATAACTTTAGTAGCTCATCAAAAATAGGCTCAATATATACATTCATATATTTCACTTGGTACTTACATAATTGGTTTAAAGTACACATAATTACTACCTTGTATATACAATAAATTATGCAACGAATAAGACAAATGAAATGCTATGTATTCAAACAAATATTGTAAACAAATAGTTCTAACAATCATTTCCAACATTATATGCTCCCTCTTTATTGGCATCCAAGTAGGAAGGTTATTGTTTATAAAAGAAATAGGCCACACTGAGTAAATAGGCCTGAGCTCACCAAATGGATTGACACCATTAACTTCCAATGAAATCCTAACATTACGAGGTTCTTAGTTAAAAATCATCCATATTTCTTCAATGTTCCTAAATGCAGAACCATCTACAAGGATTCGAAAAACACCATCTACACTTATGTGCCATGCATGGTAATCCATAAACTATGTTATGCGTTGGGACCTAAATGGTCGTTGCAAACATGGAATTATGGGAATATGATGAAGAACCTTGTAAGACACCTTTTTTGTTACTTGATCAGTTCGATATCTATTGATTTGACATTGCAGGAATTTCGTTTTCGATGCATATTTTCCATAATATATAATATGATCATTAGGACGTGCATCAATAGCATGATACTCCATTCCAATATCTTTCCTAATGGCACATAACTCTCAATATGTGCAAGGTAAATTTTTTGATAGTGGTATGAAAAAATCACCTAACAATCTACAACATAAAAAATAACTAGGCAATGTAAATAATACTAATCATAAATATTGCATCCTTAATTTACACATTAATTGACAATAAAAATAGAGAAACAAAAATTACCTTTATGTATATGTGATGAATTATATTATATAGCTTAGGATTTGTGTGGGGAAAGTGTTTGAAAAAACATTTAACACCTTCAAGTTCACCAAAAGCATTATAGCAAAGAGAATATTTGTTCTTGAGCCTTCATAAAGGGGTTGTTGTGCATTCTCAAGGAGAGGTACATCATGAATATCGTCAAATTTTTCCTCATCAATAGGAGCAAATATGTCCTCGATCAATCTATTTGTCCCATAATTCGGCTCAACGGTATTATTGTTGTCATATTCTTCCATAGGATTAACTTGATATTCAATATCCATACCATGTTCCTCAGCTTGTACAATAGTATTTCTACTACTACTAGGAACATTATCCAATGCCACACACCTAGGAGGATTTGTATTTATAATTACAAAAAATCAATAAAAATAATGTGTATATAACAAATATTAAAATGAAAGAAAATTTTATAAATACACTCAATACAAATACATATAATGAATAACTTACCATGGGATGATATCCATACCCCCATTCAACATGCCCATACTTCCAACAATGTTTTTCAACCATTTTTCTTACAAGTATTCTTTTATTAAATCCCTTGCATTGATTGCACTAACAATAACATTTCCCAACACACTTTACCTCCAATGTTTCCCTTAACCTAGAAAGTGTCCTTTCATTTTCTTCATCTGTAATGTTATTATATGGCATTGGGATTTCCTATTACAACAAAATCCAATGAAGAAATATAAGTACAATATATGAATATATTCTTACAGTACATATGTCATCAAATATTGACCCGATATGTACTAGAGAATTAAACCATTTTCATCATATATTTATTAAAGGTTTATAAGAGTAGTCAAAAATTACTCAATAAACCAAAACCATACATTTTTACCACATAAGCTTCAAAGCTTCACGATAAGCAAGTAATAAAATTAAATAATAAAAGAGAACTATCCCAACACAAATTGTATCGTCATTAAAACGAATTTAGTAGACATGTGCATACCTGTTTCCTAAATAATAATTTATGTACCCAAGTAAAAGAGGGTCTAAGGGTTAGGGATCCAATGTGGGTATTTAAAAGGAGACAAAGAAATATTAAAAAATTATAACATTAAAAGTACAAAATCTAAGCTATTTAGATCAAGAATTGGATCTGAAACAAGTATCTCATAGAAAAAAGAATAATATTTCATGCATCAAACAATGACCAGAAAGATAATTTATAAAATCTGCACCTACAAACAAATAGTTGAAATCACTCACCTTCATTATACTTTCGATGAACATTGACCATGTCAAAGTTGACCAAGTCAATGCCTCTTAAAAAAAATTAAACATATATTTGGCATTTTCTAGGTGTGTCACAAGACTGACGCAAGTTCATATCTAGATCGATTAAAGTGTGTCAATAGATCAACAAAAGTTTGTCGCTAGATAAACTAAAACTCGTCTATATATTGAAAAAATATTTTCACTAGATAGATGGAGCTATAATTTCATCATAATTACAATGAACATTGGGGACCCCAGAGGAAAAACAAAAGAAGATTCAAATTTTAATAATTATGTAGTAATTTGCGACGTTACAATTAATTTTATTCTTATCGTCAAAATATTTCTTTGAATATTAGCCCCATATGTACTAGTGTTCTGAGGATACAACCATACAAATAGATGTCCCTCAATCAATAAAATAAGAACAATAAATTATTACTAAAGTACTATGGTCCATGTAAGGTGTTGCAAAGGATTGGAAGTATGGATTGCAAATTGGAGTTTCCTCCCTTCACGTGTACATCCAATCTTTTGTGTTTCTTACTTACACAAGGTAATTGGCAACAATATTCTAGTTCAAACTATTTTACTAGATATTAATGAGAAAGGGAAAATCATACTAGAAATGGAAAATACACTTGAAGCATGTATTAAGCAACTACGAAATCAAACAATTACTAAGTACCTCACATCAAGTGGAAGAACCTAGAAATCGAAGAGGTGACATGGGAGGATGATCCCTTCATGAAAAAACATTCACGACTAATCAATTGTTGAGGGAAACACTTGTTTGAAGGGGAGGGGCATGTTAATCCCTAATATTGAGTTATTACATTTCTATTGTTATATTAGTATTGTCCTTATTGGTCGGCTATATCCTTTAATTGTAGTTGTACCCTTTTCCTCCTATATATACCAAGGAGACCTAGTTTTAGAGATCATCTCATTATGTGTATTTGTTATATTATAAAAGGATGTTTCCCCTTAAACATGCTTCTCATTAAGTTTTCTCACTCATTCTCAATATGTGGAGTTACTTATCTTTCTCTTTTTATTCTATTTGGGTGTTTGGTGCATAACAAAACCTATTGAATTAATCTTAAGTTTCATGTTGTGTCCAATTTAAATGTGAATATAGATTAGGGCAAAAGTGAGCTCATGTTTTAGCATAAGATAGTTCTATGAAATTATTTTTTTTGCTATTAATTATGTGGGATGTAAATCCCTCTATTTATAAACATATGTAAGATGAATACTTTGCTTAGTATGTAAAAGATATTATAATTTATAGGGATATTGATCCTTCAAATGTAAATTTATGGTTGTAAGTTTTCCAAGGCTTCGTTAGTGTAAATAAAATGATTTGTCAACATTATATATATCTACTCAATTGATGGTGTGTTAATATTATGTTTCTCACATATTGTATTCATTAATTTGGTGAAAGAATTGTTGGGTTAATTACCAATTATTTGAAAATATGAGTATTAATCCAACAAGCATAGAATTCTAGTAAAACCTTCATATATTCACTCAATAAGTGATGATCATGCAAGCCTATCATTGGGATGTCTTAACTATGTTGGTCTTATGGTGCACAATAATGTTTTAATGAAAAAAATATGTTTCCTTTGGTAGGATATGAGAGTGATACACCACAAGTGAGTGAAAGATGTCAACTTGATATTGTACATTTGCAAGACGGAAAAAAATATCACATTTCTCTTATTTATAAATTCCATCTCCATCATTTTAATTTTTTTCATTAGTAAATCATGTATTTTGCTCGTTGAATTAGTTATGCTAGTATTATTTTTATAATGTGTTTAGTGAAATATTGAGACATTGAGGTACTATGTTATTTTGTGTCTCATATGGTCCACCATGTTGAAAAAGGTCATCAATGGTTAACCATGGCCAATGGTGGTCAACGATGGTTAACAACGATCAATATGCTCAATGAGGGTGGAAAGTTTATGGGTTAATGGGGTTACTAGGATAGGCGGTTTGTGGGTCATAGGATTATCGAGCTACATGTTTAATGGATCAATGGATAAGTGGGAACAACACTCATGGGAAAGTGGGCTAAGGTTTAATGATGTAGTTAATATGGTGAACCATGGTGAATATAGTCTATATAGTTAATAGTGTGAGCCTAGATCAACCATAGTCAAATGTGGTCAATCATAGCTATTGGAAGTTAATATGGTTAATGATGGTCAAGGGTTAGTGAGTTACTGAGATTAGTGGGTCAAGGGGTTGCAATGGATTAAGAGCTTACTGGGATAGTTAGTGTGTCAAGGATAGAAGGCTAGTTGTGAGAGGCAACTGATGTTTACTAATAGTTGGCATTAGACAACATAGGTTAATAAATATTAATAGGTTATGGTTAAATGGGTTACTAGATCAACCATGATAAATTATGGTTAATGGATTAATGGATAAGAGGGAATGACATTTGTTGGTGAGTAGCTTAGGGGTTATTGGATCATTGTGGTTAATATGGTACTTCATGGTTAATATGGTCTATGTATTCAATATTAAGGTAATTGTTAGTCCTTGGTAGTCCTTGATTTTGCAATGATTGTTGAAAGATTCTTTTCTTGCCCTATCTTTTCCTAGCATTACTTTACACTTTGTTTTCTTCTTTTGCAGTTTTAAAAGTGTGCTTGCATTATCCTTTTTGAGTGTTTTATAACATGCATCAGTGTGATTAAGCTTAGAATTAGACATTTAGGATCTTTCCATAAAATCATAAGTCATTTTCCCTCATTTTAAATTTGAAATTTTGCCAAGGGAAAAGGCACTACAATAATATCGCTATTCCTATAGTGCTGGGAGTAATCATTACTTTATATGCGCCAATGTAACACCATGTTTCCCCCGGCTTGTAATTAATCTTAAAATAGGCTTACCATGCTAAGGCATGCAGACAATGTAAATGTATTATTGTTAAACTTCCCATAACTAACTATTGGGGGTGAAGCCTTGAAGTACGAGCCATGATATCTCTAGAGGAAAGAAATCAGTTAATGAAAAAAGGACCAGTGGTTGAATCATCAACCACCCCCATGAATGGAAACATGGTCTAGCTGTAGGATGTCAGCTCGAAGTACCACAGAGACATGCAGACCCAAGCTTCCTTCTTACAAAAGGAACATGACAGGTCGGAAAAACTTCCAGAGGAGGGAAGGTAAGATACATATAGATACACAGAAGGAGAACACAAGCTTGTAAGAGAGATGTGTGAACCAAAAGGAAATTCCGAGAACATGGCCCAAAGAACCCAAACGTGATCTTGATGCTAAGGAAGCATTTGATAAACCTTGCAAGTTCGTTGTGACAGAGAGAGTCTCTCTGAGAGATGGCATAAACTCCCTAGTGATATCATGGCTTAGCACAGGGGTGGCCAGAGTGTTAAGAATGAATGCCTCTGAGCCTATGGTTGGGTGGAAAAGCACACACCCACAGTCAGTTGGTTGGATGCAACTTGTAATAGATAATATTCTCATACTCTGTGAAATTAAGCTGTAATTATGTAATGAAATGGGGTATACTGTGAAGGACCCAAGAATGTGTATATTTTCTTAATGGTTATACTGTATCGCTCTATTCCTATTTAAATTGTGTATTTAAGAAAGTATGGATTGGACATGTTTTGTATTCGTAAATGCTTGTGCCCTTTGGTGTCTTAAGCTAGATCCACGAGCTGTGAGTTCGTCAACCTTGGGCACAGTTTCACGTACGCATGTCGGCAATCCTAGTCATTCTGACTCCCTTGGAGGAGGGAGTCTGCTAAATATCAAGAGAGGTAGTGCACATATGCACAAGCACTTTGTGAGGCACGTGGAGAATAAGAACCACTTAAGTTCTAGAGTTATGGAATGAGCATAAGAGGTGCGCGGAAGGATTCTTCCAAGTGTTAAGTTCAAGAGAAAGATAAAAAATCTCTTAATACCTTTAGAGCTAACAAATCTTAGGAAGGGTAGGGAGGCTGAAGTATAGAAAGGGAAGGTTCCCTTGTTTGGAAGATGAACAGACGAAATCTATTCGGAAGAAGCCATGGTCTGTTGCGACCGTTGGATATGGGAAAGAGTGTGGGAGTTAACCCTTGGAGTCATTCAGACTTTGCGAGTTCGGTGAATTGAGCGAGTTCTTCGTAAGGGAGGAAAAATCCCCAAAGTCCTGAAGTTAACTCTAAACCTTAGATCTGAGGATACCCGGGAACTATCCCGACCGTTAGATCTAGGAGGTACATGATAGTCAAGTTACCAAAACTACCCATGACTTAAGAATATGACAACGGAGATGGATGCGAGCCATTAACAGGAGGAGAGGCCATCCCGGTTATCATATTGACTCAAATACTCACTAGATTTAACGAATCAAACACCAGCTGCTCTATTTAATTGACGGTTGGGAATCATTGTGGAGTTCGAAGGTGAATTTAGGAGACCTTTTAGCTCACGTCCCACAATCAACCCACTTCGTTGATCTCATTGGGGATGGAATATCAATGACTAGGATCAGACTAGAGTTGAGCGAGCACTTTCCAAATTTCTGAGGTTGAGCTCTCTGATAAAGAGCACACACGTTGGGGCCCAACAATTACTGTGAACCATCGATCGACGGACACCTTGGTATTGGTTGGATCATGACCGTCGGGCCTTGAATAGTTGCGAGAGGGATGGTTGTGAGCCCCTTAGGAAATCTGCGAAGTGACGTAGTCCTTCGGTATCATTGGTCTAAGAGAATCGAAAAGCTCGTAAGTGATAATGTTTTCAAGAGAAAAGGCGAGACCCAAGATAGTTGGGCTTGCAGGAAGAACGAAGGCTGAGGCCTTGAACATCTACAAAACTCTTTCAAGTTGGGAGAAGCCTAGACCATTAGATCAGCGTCCAGGGAAGCAGAGGAGAAGCATTCAGAAGGTAAAAGATCCTAACCATCATTTCTAAGAGCAAGGGGATGATATTCATCTGATATAAGGTAAAGTGCACGATTTTTAAACTTTGTGTGCACAGAAGGGTTGATTGGCCAAAGTCATGAAGTGAAGTGGGGTTGTTCATCGCCAAGAGGGATAGGTGGTGCAAGATCCACAACCCCTGAGAAAGAGCTTGTGTTCAAGGAGAGTTTGAAATCGCCGAAGTAAATCCTGACCATTGGTTGTCAAGGGAGGTACGTTTCAATAGATCCGAGGCTCCAGGAAGAATCACTTAGAAGGTTTCAGTTGAGATTTGAAACTCCCGAAACTCAAAGTCTGGAGTGAATTGGGATCGTTAGATCTAGAGAGATGTGTGGTGACAGATTGCGAGATTTTGGAGGAAAGCAGTGGGTGAAAGCACCGAAGTCTCAAAGGAGATCTCGATTGATGATCGAGGAGGAGGTTGAAGGACTGTTGACTTGGTATTGGTTGAAAAGTGTCGAAGTCACGAAGAGGACCAGGGTTGTTGATTTGGAGGGGACAGGTATTTGAAGATTTGACACTCTGGAAGGATTCACTCTGAATATTTGTGTTTGCAGAGAGCAGATATAGACCGTTGATTGGAGTAGACATGTCACACACCCACTACGGCAACTAAATTTTTTTTTTTTGTATTTTCTTCGGGGGACAGAATCCCTGAATTTCTATGGGGCCTAGCGCAGACCATCTGTTCCCTTATCCTCCTCCAAGTGACCACAACCTAGATTTAGCACAAGAACCTTTCGCAACTCGCGAGTTGGAGGGTCAAGGATCTCGACTCCTCTTTCTCCAAACGCCGATACCGGAAATGTGATACGGGTATGGCTCCCTCCCCACTAGCATCTGCTACATATAATTGTAGGCTAGGATAAACACTATAACTACTCGCAACTCGCGACTTCGCGAGTTGGGGTGTTGATCCCTCGTGCTCCTCCTTTGTGAATCCCCGAAACGTGATAAGTCAACAATGGGTTGACTCTTTCCCAGGCGACAGGTGTCCACCACCTATCACCCGCTTCCACCTTTCTCTGGGCTCTTGTTGTTACTCCACCTATCAACCACATGGTCCCCACCTAATAGATGTGCCACGTGTTTGCACGAGCCCTCTATGCTTGACATTTCGTGACTTCTACAATCGAAAAGAAATTCTTTCAACCTTTGAACCCCCGATGTGTGATACCACGCGAGGTTCTGATCCAACGGTTCTCCCGTGGCTTGGATCTAATGACCATGATCACATCACGATTTCGTGAATCATGGGTTCGTGCAGTAATACCCTTGACCACTTCAATTTGTGAGTCAATGAAATGCTACCCGACTTCCATGCATCCTATGTCGATGGACAGTTCCGAAGACTTTGGGATTTTCAGGACGTTGTCAAGTCCACTCTCCTGACTATGCAAAGGTTAAGATCGACAGTCAATAGAGCTTCAATAGATCCTTGGATCTACGGTCCTGGATCCCATTGCTACTTGCGAAGGCTGAAGGGTTTGAGGTGTTAACGCTTGCACTCCTCCTCTAGATCCATCGGTCTTGAAATATCTGGGGTATTTCCGAAAGGATTCCGACTGTTCATCTACAAAATGATGGCGTATTCTTTTTCGATAATTGGACTCGCTATCCTTTCTGAGCTTGAATCATGAAATTCAACCTCTCAGAGATTCAAACTCGCACGACTCTGAGACCTTAGAGAGCTACTCTTTCTTGCATAAGTTTTCCAGACCCGGATCACATGAACCTTCAGACGGTTCTTGGGAAATTTTCCCTGATCTTAGTTGAGTCTCTAGGTAAAGGTTCGGTACGGTTCCAAGGTTTATGGGGTAATTCCTGGGGAAGAGTACTCTCAAGGAGCCTTCCTAGAATATTACAAGAGTAAAGAAAACAAGATGATTCTCGATGGAGAGAACTCATGCCCAAGACTTAATCATTTGTACAGAAACCAACTATGGCATGTAAGTATACACATGCATCCATTATTTCCAGTCTAAAACACCAGGCAATCATTCCACACAAAAATCATTATGGGCATATAAACATGAGGATGTATTCATGATATTCAATTCAAAATACAAGGCATAAAACACTTATTAGATCCACCAGGCATGATGCAACTATTGAGAGGGGTGCTCGTTTCCACCCAACCATAGGCTCAGTGACTCCAAACGGATTTACCACTAGCCACCCCCAAGCTAGACCACGATGCTTTGAGATTTAGTCTCCCACTTCCAGCTCAACGGAAGTAAAGGATGAAGGTTACTCTCCTTCTCCTGAAATAGAAAAATAATCCAGGATGAAGGTAACTCTCCTTCTTCTATGTTTAGAACTCCCTGTGTTTCCATAGTTTCTCCAGTTCTCTTCTGCTATCCCCGTCGCGCGTGCTCTATCTACCCCCCTTACCACACTTCCTATGTTTCCTTTTTCTCTGCAAGATTGTGTGTGGCATGAATTTCCCCATTCGTGGTCGGGTCTGAGAGCTTTTACGGATGGGCGGTTCACCCCCATCCCCTCATTAACTCTTTAGGATCTTCCCCACCTACCAATCTAACAGAAATCCATTCCAAGGTCAAAGAGTTGCTTTGGTATTTGAGTAAGTAAAAACCAATATGGTACTGGCTCGGTGAAAGTTAACGCAACCATTCCAGGTCGTTTCCACCACCTCTCATTAGCCATCATGGTATCTTTTAGCACATCCCCCTCCCAGCAGTCATGCAACACATATTCATAACATAATTTACATTCATTGACCTTTTATACAAAGGTCCATCAAATCAAACATTCACATCTTTGAGTTTTCCATAGTTCTTGGCTAATATAGTTATTTTTACAGACTGGGGGGAAACAGGGTGTTACAATTCCCTCCCCCTTAAAGGAACATTGTCCTTGATGTTCTATCTATCAATATGGCGTGTATGTATAGAAGTAAACAAAATTGGATATGCTTGTTTCATGGCATCTTCCATTTCCCACGTAGCCTCATCTGGGCCAAAATGTTTCCACTGCATCTTGACCTGTGCAATGGTTCGGTTTCTGAGTGGGGTTTCCTTTCTGTCCAGTATGCATTGAGTTTATGGTAGGAATTCTCCCTCCGGTTCCACTTGGATCACAGACTAGTCAATTATATGATTAGAATCATGTATATATTTCTTCAATAATGAAACATGGAAAACATTATGTGCTTTTACTGAGGGAGGAAGTGATAGATTATAGGCTACAAGTCCCACTCTATATAGAAATTCAAAGGGTCCACAATACCAAGGTGATAACTTGGCACAAGATCCCATCCTCAGGGAACTCTTCCTAGGCCTAACTCTGAGATATACATGGTCTCCCATCTTGAATTCTCTTGGAGTTATCTTTCGATCGACGTAACTTTTCTGTCTGTTATGAGCAACCTTTAGATTTTGTTTTATATGAATCACTTGTTGTTCCATTTCTTTCAACATGTCGGGTCCAATAGTAATCTTGTTTACGGGATTACTCCAATTGACTGGAGTGTTGCATGGCTGACCGTAGAGGACTTCGAAAGGACTCGTCTTCAGGGATTCTTGGTAGCCATTTTTGTAGGCGAATTCCACCAGTGGCAGGTAATCTTCCCACTTTTTGGGTTGATGCATTACATTAATCCTTAGCATGTCTTCTAATATTTGCTTCACTCTTTCCGTCTGTCCATCGGTTTGAGGATGATAGGTTGTGCTAAATAGTAATTTTGTCTCCAAACCAACCATCAAGGATTTCCAAAAGTTGGAAGTAAATTTCGTGTCTCTATCAGACACGATCTCTTTAGGCATACCATGTAGTCTGGAAATGTCCTTCATGAATACATTGGAGATGTCTATTGCCTTGCAAGTCAACTTGGCGGGGAGAAAATGAGCAGACTTGCTCAATTTATCCACCACTACCATGATGGCGTCATTTTGTTTAGTCAAGGTTGGTAATCCGGTGATGAAATCCATGAAGATGGTTTCCCATTTCCATTCCAGGATTGGTAGAGGTTGTAATAATCCTACTAGGTGTTGGTGTTCTGCTTTAACCTGTTGGCATTCTATACATTTGGATAAGTACTCAGTTGTGTCTTTCTTCAATCTAGGCCAATAGAATTGTTTCCTGGTGGTTGTGATCATCTTCTGGTATCCTGGATAACCAATATATGATCTTTTATGTAGTTCATCCACTATGAACCTCTTCAAGTCATCACAATCTGGAATATACAATATTTTTCTGTAAGTTAGTAGACCTCCATCTATCATCTGGTAGCCTTCATACTTTATCCCTATGGGTTCTTGCTCCAGGTACGAGGTCACGGTCTGGAAGAATGTATCTGTTTCTTGTGCATTCCTGACTCTTTCCTTGACATTTGTCTCACAGGTGCTCATTGCTACCAGGTGAATTTTTTTCATACTTCTACTAAGGGCATCAGCCACCTTATTTTCCTTTCCCTTAATATGTTTGATTTCAAAATCAAACTCGCTAAGGAAGGCCATCCCCCTAGATTGTCTGGCATTGAGCTTTGGTTGGTCAAACAGATATCCCAATCCACAGTGGTCTGTCATAAGTACAAATTTCCTTCCCAGGAGGTAATGCCTCCACATTTTTAAGGCATGCTCTATGGCGGCTATCTCTAGATCATGGGTCACATAGTTGACTTTGTGCTCATTCAATTTTTGGGATTCATAGCAGACTACACTTCCTCCTTGCATAAGGACTCCTCTGAGCCCTTCCTTGCAGGCATCTGTGCACATGAGGAAGTCATCTTCAGGATCGGCGATCCTCAACATGGGTGCATGGGTCAGTAGATGTTTTAGGGATTGAAATATTTCTTCACGTTCTTGTGTCCATGTGAATTTAGCTCCCTTCTTCTCGAGGGCAGTGATTGGACAACCAATCTTGGAGAATCCTTTTATAAATCTCCTATAGCATCCTGCTAAACCCATAAAGGATCTAATATCTGAAACATCCTTTGGGGTAGGCCATTCCATGATAGACCTGATCTTGTCAGGGTCTACGGCTACTCCCTCTTCAGATATGACATGGCCCAAGTAATGTATTTGCTTCTAAAAAAGTCGCACTTGTTAAATTTGGCATAGTGTTGATGTTCTCTTAGCACTTGAATCACAATTCTAAGATGTTCCTTGTGTTCCTCTCTATTCTTGGAGTAAATTAATATATCGTCAATAAAAACCAGTACAAATTTGTCTAGTAATTTGCTAAGCACATAAAAGTGGCAGGGGAATTGGTCAGTCCAAATGGTACTACCACAAACTCATAGTGACCTTATCTCGTCCTGAAGGTAATTTTGTGGATGTCTTCACCCTTGATTCGGACTTGATGGTATTCAGATCTCAAGTCAATCTTTGAGAAGATAGAAGCACCTCCCAATTGATCAAATAGGTCATTGATCCTGGGTAAGGGGTACTTGTTCTTTATGGTTACCTTATTGAGTTGTCTATAATCTATGCACAGTTGGAGGGTACCATCTTTATTTTTCACAAACAGGACTGGTGCTCCCCAT
>JASDQU011026100.1:42161-52398 GCA_032191745.1 Picea mariana
TAAGGGTTGCTTGGGTGGGGAATTCACCCATAGTGAATTGGCAAGCTGGTATGACCCCCGCTACCTTTCTTTTGGTGCCAGTGGCTAACTGTACCAACCATGGCTTGGCATGTTTATGTGGCTGTAATTTACACTTATCAACAACCTTAGGAGCTATATAACTCAAATTTGAACCAGGGTCAATTAGAATAGACACTAGATGGTTGGTGATCATACCTTCCATCTCCACCATGGAAGCTTGGTGTTCAGCTTGTTTATTATCCAAGGCTGCGTAAATTTGCGGCACACTCTTGTCCATCTCATTGACGGTGGTAGCTTCTTGAACATTTTAAATTCTCTGACTGTTCTGTTGTTGGTGCGAGCAGTCCCTCAGTAGATGTTCTTCTCCACAACCCCAACATTTCAATGGTTCTCTCTTCGGGTTATCAATCTTTCCTGGGGTATATCCAGAAGGTTTATTTCTGCTCTGGGAGGGGAAATTTTGTTGATGTACACTTTAGGTTGGGAAGATCATCCTTGAGTCCTTTTTATAGTTTTTAAATCTCAGGGATTTAAACCCCTTTTTTTGGAATCCCAAACTATTCTTCTGCTTCCAACCTTCGCGAGGTTTTGTTCGATGCCCAAGTTGTTCATAACAATATCTTGCCTTTTGGATAGTGTCTTCTAGGGTATTTGGCTCGTCAAACTCAATCCTATTCTGATAGTCCTTAGGTAGTCCACTGATGAATCATTGCACCTTTTCCTTTTTTGCTTTTATATAGGGTACGCACCTCAGCAACTCAAGGAATCTGCTAACATATTCCTCTATGGTGAGTTTCCCCAGCTTGAGTTCATAGAATTATTTAGTCTTTTCATCGAAATACTTTTCCGACAGATACTTCTTCCTGAAGTATTTCTCAAACCGTTCCCAAGATAGGTCCTCTTCGTGAATCCCTTTTACATTCTTAAGGTCTTCCCACCAAATGGAAGCCTTTCCATTCAAGTTGAAAGTGGCTACTCGGGCCTTCAAATTTTTTGAGAAGTCATTGACTCTAAAATACTTATTTAGTCCAAGCAGCTAGGCCTCTACTTCCTCCCCCTTCTTTATTTCACCGTTGAAAGAAGGTGGTTTGGCCTTCTTGAATTCTTCGAGATTATGACTTTTGGAATGCTTTCGCTTCTTCCATTTTCTTCGGGAATAAGAACTAGTTCTGCTACTAGAAGATCCCTCCGAGTTGTCAGTTTCCTTTCCAAAGGAATCGTCCGATGCTTGTCTCTTATCTCTAGGGTGGACATTTCTCGAGGTTCTCTTCCCAGCATGGCCACTTAAAAGACCATGTTTCTGTATCTCAGGTGGACTCCGACTTTTCTTTGTCTGTCGTCGGTCCACGTGAATGATGCCAGGTCCATGCTGCAATTTTCTTTGTATGTCGGATAAAATCTACAGCAAGACTGCATTAATTTCTGTTTGCTTCTTTTTCTCTTTTATCAACCTCTCGTTGTCGGCCTTCCAGATTTGTAGTTCGACCATGAGGCTCCTCACAGTCTCAGTTAGATCTGGAGGGGTCTCTACCGCCCTCCTTTCATCAGACTCTTCGCCTCTATTGTGGGAGCCATCCCCCACTTCATGCTGCGTCACCATTCTATGTGTCTACAGTTTCCCACGGTTGATCGTCCGCTTTTGTGCAGGAAAAACACTTGTTGTTAGTCAATATTTATATTCATTCATAACCAACGCATAATTCATATTTTTCAAATGCATACACATAATAGCAATTTTCAATCTTAAATTCGAATTTTGATAAAGGGGGTTAATATAGAGGGTTTCACCTCTTAAGAGTACTTCAAATGGAGTTTCTTCACAACTCGTTCATGAGCCCAAGCAGGCCAAGTGTTGTAACCATGCTCTGATACCAATTTGTCACACACCCACTAGGGAAACTAATTTTTTTTTTTTTGTCTTTTCTTCGAGGGACAGAATCCCTGAATTTCTACGGGGCCTAGGACAGACAATCCCTTCCCTTATCCTCCTCCAAGCAACCACAAACTATCCTTAGTGCAAGCGCCTTTCGCAACTCACGAGTTGGAGGGTCAAGGCTCTCGACTCCTCTTTCTCCAAACGCCGATACCCAAAATGCGATACCAGTATGGCTCCCTCCTCACTAGCACCTGCTACATATAACCGTAGGCTAGGATAAACACTAGCACTACTCGCAACTCGCAACTTCGCAAGTTGGGGTGTTGAGCCCTTGTTTTCCTCCTTTTTGAATCCCCAAAACAGGATAAGTCAACAATGGGTTGACTCTTTCCCAGGCGACAGGTGTCCACCACCTGTCAACCACTTCCACCTTTCTCTGGGCGCTTGTTGTTATGCCACCTGTCAACCACGTGGTCCCCACCTAATGGATGTGCCACGTGTTCGCACAAGCCCTTGATGCTCGTCACTTCACGACTTTTGCAGTCGAAAAGAATTTCTTTCAACTTTTGAACCCCATGGCTTGGATCCAACGACCATGATCACGTCGCGATTTCATGAATCATGAGTTCGTGCAGTCCTACCCTTGACCACTCCAAGTTGCGAGTCAATGAAATGCTACCTGACTGCCATGTGTCCTGTGTTGATGGACGATTCCGAATACTTCAGGATTTTCAGGACGTTGTCGACTCCACTCTCCTACCTATGCAAAGGTTAAGATCGACGGTCAATAGAGCTCCGACAGATCCTTGGATCTATGGTCCTGGATCCCATTGCTACTTGTGAAGACTGAAGGGGTCAAGGTGTTAACGCCTACGCTCGTCATCTAGATCCATCGGTCTTGATAGATCTGGGGTATTTCCAAAAGGATTCCGACCATTCGTCTGCCAATTGATGGGGTATTCTCTTTCGATAATTGGACTCGCTATCCTTTCTGAGCTTGAATCATGAAATTCAACCTCTCGGAGATTCAAACTCCCATGACTCCGAGACCTTAGAGAGCTACTCTTTCTTGCATAAGGTTTCTAGACCCAGATCGCATGAACCTTCAGACGGTTCTTGGGCAATTGTCCCTGATCTTAGTCGAGTCTCTGGGTAAAGGTTTGGTACGGTTCCAAGTTTTATGGGGTAATTCCCAGGGAAGAGTACTCTCGAGAAGCCTTCCTAGAATATTACGAGTGTCAAGCAAACAAGACGATTCTTGGTGGAGCGAACTCATGCCCCAGACTTAATCATTTGTACAGAAACCAACTATGGCATGTAAGTATACACATGCATCCATCATTTCCAGTCTAAAACACCAGGCAATCATTCCACATAGAAATCATTATGGGCATATAAACATGAGCATGTATTCATGATATTCAATTCAAAATACAAGGCATAAAACACTTATCANCATAATGCAACTGCTGAGAGGGGTGCTCGTTTCCACCCAACCGTAGGCTCAGTGACTCCAAATGGATTTACCACTAGCCACCCCCGAGCTAGACCACGATGCTTTGAGATTCAGTCTCCCACTTCCATCTCAATGGAAGTCAAGGATGAAGGTTACTCTCCTTCTTCTGATACAGAAAAATAATCTATAACGAAGGTTACTCTCCTTCTCCTATGTTTAGAACTCCCTGTGTTTTTAGATTTTCTCCAGTTCTCTTCTGCGATCCCCGTCGCGTGTGCTCTCTCTACCCCCCTTACCACACTTCCTCTCTTTCCTTTTTCTCTGCAAGATTGTGTGTGGTGTGAATTTCCCCATCCGCGGTCAGGTCTGAGAGCTTTTATGGATGGGCGGTTCACCCCCATCCCCTCATTAAATCTTGAGGAGCCTCCTCACCTACCAATCTGATGGAAATCCATTCCAGGGTTAGAGAGTTGTTTTGGTCTTTGAGCAAGTAAAAACCAGTATGGTATTGGCTCAGTGAAAGTTAACACAACCATTCCAGGTCCCTTCCACCACCTCTCATTAGCCATTGTGGTCTCTTTTAGCACATCCCCCTCCAAGCAGTCATGCAACACATATTCATAACATAATTTACATTCATCGACCTTTTATACAAAGGTCCATCAAATCAAACATTCACATATTTGAGTTTGCCATAGTTATTGGCTAATATAGCTATTTTTACAGACTGGGGGGAAACATGGTGTTACAAGACACGTGGCGTCTGATATACAACTCTAGGTACGAAGCACTCCGTGAGAAAGGGGTTAATGAAGGAGCAAGAGCTCCCAAATTTCAGAGAGTTGGAGCTCATCAAAATCGTCCATTTTTTTAGGATAGGTGTCAGCAGATCTTCCACTCTAGAAGATAGCTACTAACGGAGGAAGCAAAAGTTGAGAGTTGAAACTCCCAAAACCTTAATCACGAAATAAATCACAGCCGTTGATTTTGAAAGCTTAGATATTATCTGTAGATTCAGAAAGGATATATCTGAGCCATCAATTCAGAAGCACTATCAAGGTCGTGATATTGACGGTCTCGTTGAATTGTAGGGATCGAAGGTGCGCGAAATTTAAAAATTTGAGGGCGAGCCACAAACCAGACCACATTTTTGGAGAAAGGACACATGGAGGCTCAAGGCGAATTGCGGGACGAAAAGTAGTTTGGTTTCAAACCACCCTTGGCCACACCCGCAATCACATGGTCACGTAAGGCCATTGCCCAAGGTCATATTAAGGAAGGGGCTTATCAGAAAATGAGCTAGCTCCCAGACTCTGAGATTTTGTAGGTGCGAAGGGGAAGGTCGCGGGTACCATTAGAACTGCACCCGAAATTCAAAGGGGTATGCGTTTAATTACAGAGAGAGACCATCAGGGTCTCAGAGAGTTGTTTGGATTTAGAATCGAAGATCCTTGACCAGGAGGTCGGACTGGTTCCCCGACTTTCCAAATTAGAAACCATGAACGAAGAATCTGTCCTTTAAGAAAAGAGAAAATTTATATGCCCCGTCATGGGTGTGTTACAGCCAACTTCACAATATTGTGTCAGAGAATTCCCAATATCTTTTCCTATAAGCTAAGATCATTTATGATTCAGATCAGGTCGTGTGATTAGTTTTGATACTCATTTGAATAAATTGGGTTGTACTCATCCATTCTAATATCAAATCACATGTTTGTTGGTTCATATTATGATTTCTAATAGATGACACCCAATCCCTTCAAAGTATTTTTGTATTAGGTTATACAAGATTTGTTGGTGGTAAATCTCTTCTACATCATTCCTATTTTCATAGTTTATAAAGTGCAGTTGTTAGAAACCATAATCATCCTATGAACTTCAGTGATTGTAATCTG
This sequence comes from Picea mariana, assembly GCA_032191745.1. NCBI lineage: Eukaryota > Viridiplantae > Streptophyta > Pinopsida > Pinales > Pinaceae > Picea > Picea mariana. The sequence continues at coordinate 47,410 of JASDQU011026100.1, forward strand.
TATCATGGCACCTAAGAAAAGTGGGAAAATTAATTGATTAGAACCAGAGGGTGTATAATTGTTCTAATATTACCAATTAATTTCACAAAAGTTCAGAGATACAAGGCGGTTTAACTTCCGTTCAATACTCCAAGGTTATCCATAAACGAATTTCTTTGATGTTTTCACAAAAATTCGATGGGTTTGCCACAATGGTGGGTAAAATTCTGATACATGTAACAAAACACTCAATCGAGATAGCATGCAGGTTATCTGTGTATGGAGAGATATGGCAGAAGAAGGAGGAGATTCCTATCGAAATTGTAAATCAGTTTCTTCTTCCAGAACGCCAAAACCCTAACTGGAGTCAGGGTATCCCACAGAGTTGGACGAAAAAAGAGTCGAATATTGCTTTAATGGTTGTTTGCAGGTACATTACATGTGAAGGAAGATTTTCCCTTGTCCGTATTTATCATATTAGGTTGTTGATGCATTTGAATGTGTAGAAATTCCAATACAAATTAAGTATTCTTGCGATTCTCCTGATCTAACAATTATACGCCACTGTTAAATACAGAATCACTTCTACTATTATTTTTGCGGAAAATTAAACCATGATCACAACCACTATCACAAAGTGAAATATCAAGAACACATAACACATAATTTTTTCCGGGAAAGCGTAAAGCTAAAACCCCCACTATCATATATTATGTATATCACGAATCATGAAACAATCTCATACAAAACTCTAATCCAAGAGCTCTCAGTACAATACAATTGTCTCACACTGTCATACACAAATCAACAAATACATGTGCCAATTCTCGGTGTCCAGATAGCTTGCCTCCTCTACACAATCTTTGCAATTGGAATTCTCACAATACTACAAATTTCCTAGTTTGCACATGCTCATAAGCATACCCAATGAATGTGTGATCAAATCACAACTGATAGCCAATTGTCCCTTTCACCTGTTATCTCAACTGGGTCTCCACTGGAACTGACATGCATGTAGTTAACCGTGGTGAATCTTTGTTGGGCACTTTAATTGTCTAATTGAATGGAAAATCAAAGTGTTCAATATAAATTGTCAACCCAGGGAAGAATGTTATTTCAAGATAATTCTGCACAGTCTATGCTAGATTATGAAAGCATCTCTAATCTAATTCTAGTAGTGAAGTTCTTTTTAACAAAACAAACAAACATTATCGCTAACACAATTGTGATGATACAGCTGGAGTGCTACAGAATTAAAATCATAATTGCAATCTAAACTGATGAATATACAAAAACCATGAATTTCCTACCTTAATCTAACTTTCTAATTTACTTTTGCAGGAAGAAATTCTATACTATTGCGGAAGAGAAATCTACTTATTGCAAGAAGATACTTCACACTTTTAATTCTCCAAAACAAGATTTTAACCTAATGCAGAAAAAGGAAAAGAAGTTCTCCAGCCATGTTCAGCAACTGACTTCTAATTCTCATGAAACAAGTTTATGCGCATTTACCAAGAAGGAACTAAACTGTAATAGCAGTTGTATTTAGAAATATCTAACAGTTAAACCATTTGCAATGAAAATGACTAAATCTAGAATTTGAAATAGAGGGGAATCGATGAGGAAGGTGGGCCCTTTCCTTCTCACTGAATCCAATCAAAGATATAGGTTACAGTCTGCTAAAGAAATTCAATCCACTTCTTCATTCAGTTGCCAAAAAGATGTCTGTATACAATAATCACTACTTTCTTCTGTCAACAAAGAAAAAGACTAACAACCCTTTACATTACAAAATCTCTGCTATTTAAAGTCAGAGTTTTTCAGTGTTCAAAAATAGAACAATCTTGAGAATCCCCGATTCTCAAGCTATTCGTTAGATATCATTAATACAAAATATTGAGTTCTCCTTCATCAACATCGTGAGATAGCATTCTAATCAGTAGGTGTTGCAGCAGTCATATCACAACAAAAACCGGTGGCGTATATTGTAATAGCTTCCAAGATTAACAGGCTTTTGTCGTAGCAGTTGTGTAACAGCTCCCAGGATTGGTGGGCATCCGTTGCAGAAGTCATGTAACAACTTCCAGGATTGGCGCATAACTGTAACAGCAGCGAGTTTCTCGAAGTGGGCTGCTCTAACATTTTGATCATTAGTTAAATCATTTCATGGGTAAAAATATGTGAACGTTATCAATCAAACATGCTAAGTAAATGAAAATATAAAATCAATATGAATAGTTCATACCTTTGGAAAAAGGGTCTTGGTGCTTATTATAATAGTCATTTAGCTTAGGAATGAGAAGGTTGAATGATCAAAAGGTGTAGTGAAAAAGGGACATTTCAGGGTCCTAACATACCCCCCAATTGAAGACATTGCACGTCCTCATGCAAAACACATTCAAACCTTACTTTGTAGCTGTAGTAGATCAGTATCTCCTCCAGTGAAAAAATTTTAAGAGAAATTTCTAAGTGTCGGTAATGAAGAATGTTGTGTCAAAAAAAGAAAATATGTTGTGTCAACAATCTATTTGGGTTTCTTTATTCTTGAGAACAAGATCAGTTTGAGTTGCTCAAGTAACAAATCATGAAGGAAACAAAGGCTCTTGTTTGCAAGATTCTGGTATACCAGGAGCTGATTTATGACATTGAGATCTCCTCTGTTTTACTGATTTTTATGTAGCAGGAAGTCCATGTTCAGTCTTGATTGATACATTTGTTGGTCCTGTAGCAACTGGAACTTTGACTACCTCATATCCTGCCTCATAGTAAATTTTGCCACACTCAAAACACATGAGTTATTTGTCTCTACCCATAACAGCTTTTGTTAGTGCTAGGATGTCCAAGGTTATACCTTTTGGATTCTTCTGTTGAGCAGCTGCCACTTCCTGTTTTAGGGTCTTTAACTCTACTTTGATGTTATTATTTTATGTTATTAGTGCAATGATCCTGGAATTTTCTGTATTCTTGATATTTTTCTCTATTTGGGCAAATATTTGGGCAAGTGGCACATCCTCAGCATGTTATGGAGTTGGTTCTTGTGTAACAATTGTGGCTGTCAAGACTGGTTCTTGTGGAGTAGTCTCGACATGGAAAGTTGGTTCTAATATTTCTAGCTCTGGTGGGACAATCTTCTGTGGAGAAGTTGGTTCTTGTGTAACAGTTGTATCTGTTAAGACTAGTTCTTGTGGATCAATCTTGACGTGGACAGTTGATTCTTGTGGAACTGCCCCTACATCAACCATAGGGAATAGTGGATGAAGAATAGGAACGACCTACTCCATATCCTGCCTTCCAATTCTAGCTTCGGTAGACTTGGTGGACCTGGTTTTTCTCCTGGGTAAAGTATAAACGAAAGTAGTGGTTTTCTTCTTCGTTGTTGGAGGAGGAACAGGGTGTTCTTCCTCAATCACACAAGGAGGATATTCTGGTATACTGGGGTCTGCAATGATCTGGATATCGTCAATGGACATAGGATGCGCAGAATCATTAGGCATCACTGGTGATTCTGATGTGAATTGGGTACATTCATTTTGAAAGGAGAAGATAGTTTCTTGTAGTTCTAGGCATAAAGTAAAACCTGGTATTCGTACCGCTGTAGAATTCTCTATCATAGCAACCAGAGGGATTTGATTTTTTGTTGATCCAATTTGGTCAAGGGCTCTCCGAGGTTTTCCTTTGAATGGATGTTTCCTTTTCTGCAAAGTTGCACAAGTAATGATAGTAGGTGCTTGATTGGCTGCAGTAGCAATAGGAGTGTTATGTGTGATTGTTGGTGCCACAACAGAGGGGGTAAGCGGTCTTGATGTTATAGTGGACTGTTTTATCCTTGCTCTCTTTTTAGGTAATGTAGAGGTAAGAGCAGGGGTTTTCTTGTCAGAGGCAGGGGGTAGGATTTCAATAATCGGTGTAGCAGCCAAGTGCTGTGATTTTGGTTGAGCGGTTGGATCTTCATCTGTTTGTTTTTCCACATCTACAGGCTATTGTAATGCAAATTCATCGAGTCTTGTCTGTCTGGTGCCAGGATGGCTTCGGGTTATACTGTTTCTTTTCTGAGTCGTCTTATGGACAGTGATAGTAGGGGTTTGGACTGCTGTTGTAGTCGAGGGTAGAGGCTCTGGAAGAGGTCCATGGGTTGCATTTTCAAGGACTGGTACAATTCTTTCTAGATTTACAGACTATGGCTAGTCTGCTGCAGCAGGTAATGGGTTATTGGAAATGCCCATACCTCTATGAATTAATAGGTCGATGAGTCTGTGATTAGAAACACAGTTCTTGGGGCTCTTAGATTTTTTTACAAAATGGGCCATGTTATGTAATGAATGTAAGAGAAAATAAGGAATGTTTATCAATTTCTGATGTCGCAGATGTGGTAATAAGATGAAATTAGAAAAATAAACAACTTGGTATCGTCCTTCGTAGGTAATGTACCTTTTGAGAAATTATGTGACTTTCCCCCATGGCTCTGGTAAGGAATTGACGTCTACACCTCTGCCCTTGGTCTGAACTCACTCAGAGTTGACAAGGAACCCCTTTTGTGCATCCGGAAGATGTGTTTTTATGTTAAACCATCAGTCTCATGTTCTTGGCAACCCTGTTACAGCAGCAATGCTTGCTTCTGTTACTAGAATCCTTACCCCATTCACCATTAAATACCCTTCAGTAAGATGTTGACTAAACTCCAATACCTAGTCCTCACTAAAATCTTTCAACTTCTTAAAATATGATATCCAGTCAGCCTGGAGAAATATTTGGTAGGCCTCTGGGTGTAGCAGAAAACTGTCCAAAGTTGCGGGTTCCTATCTCACAGTTGATCCTCCCATGATGTTTCTTGAGAGTCTAATAGGCACATAGGAGGAAAAACTATCACCTAAATCAGAGACACAATAAGCTCGAACATGGTTTGCAGAAAGAATACAGTGTCTTAGTTAAAAGAAGTGTGGGTGGAAAGGTGGTGGAGGTGTGTATAAAATTTGGAATGAACGACTAGATTTACATTCCCCCCCCCCC
>JASDQU011026101.1:32153-43397 GCA_032191745.1 Picea mariana
CCCTTTCTCCTTATTTCCATATCTCTATCCCTTACTATCCCTCCCCTCTCTCTCTTTACCTCTCTCTAATACATCTCTATGTCTGTGTCTCTCTCTCTCCTAAATTACCCATGTCTCACCCTCTCTCTCTCTCTCTTTACATATATATCTCTGTCTATATCCCCTCTCTCTCTCTTTACATATCTATCTCTCTCTACACCCCCTCTCTCTTGTTCTCTATCTTCCTCTCACTCTTTGCCTCTCTCTTTATCCCTCTCTCTTATTAGAAAAATAGGTGTGCTCGTTTTCACCATAGACAATATAGAAATATTTTCACCCTACCATAGGCACAAAGACCACCATCGAGCACCTTAAAATTGATAGACAAAATAATTCTGGAAGTAAACCATAGAACCAATAGCCAACCAAGGTAGTGTACATCTCTCGAGCACTAGCGTACCAAGCAAAAGGCCAAACCATAACCAAGAATAAATTCCAACCATAACCAAGAGACCAAGTCACCATTGTTGTAGTTGCATGTTTCCTCCAGTCATGCACACTACTTTTCCTTATGCAGTTATGAGAGTGAGAGTGAAAAATGAGCTCTAGCATCCTCTTGTTTATAGTCCTCAAAGTGACCTATCTAGGTTGAGTTCTACTTCTGGAGGATAAGAATTTAATATAAATTATTATCTTGATCCAACTTGTCTTCTAAGGTTATTTCCTAACCTTTTAGGGTTTCTCTTACTTCCTGAAGTATTATAGACTTGTCAAGGTTACACGTAGAGGTTAATACCTCCCACAACTACCATAATATCAACACTCCCTCCTAGATAAGGAGGTACTAAAGGCGATGTTCTTGATCACATAAACACCATTCAACCAGTAGCATCATCATAGCCACACTGGCTACCTCATAATCAAATCATGAGCACCATCACACATACCATCCAATAGAACACAACTATGTCTATTCATAGTAGTATACAACTACTATCTAGTGGTACACAACCACTCCTACTAGCACACTACTACTAGTTAGTGACACACAGTCACTACTAGTGGATCACATCCACCACAGTAGCATACAACTATTTTCCAAAGAAATATGGTCTCTACAACAATCATATGATCTGATATCAACCTACATAACAATATCATGATACAAATTGAGTCATTCGATCCATTCTTCCACTCGCATCTGTGATATCTGGAAGAGCATCTACCCTCAGAAAATTAAGCATCAATCATGGGCTATCCAAACTATTCTTTTCAAGCATAGAAGAATAATTGTCCCTGATTTATGAACCTAGACCATTCACCTAATTGGTCCATTCCTATGACACTAATCATAGTGCAACCTGGAGAGAATGAGTCTTCCCTAGGGAATGATTATCCCTGATTATTGAACCTGGACCATTCACCTAATTTGGCCATTCCTCTGGCACTAAACATAGTGCAACCTGGAGAGAATGATTCTTCCCTGGGGAATGATTGTCCGGACCATTTCCTAAGGAAATGATTGTCCTACACCAACCTCCATAACCAGGGATGATTTTAAGGATGGAAATTTATTTTAAAATGTAGAAACCTTGGAGAATATTACTAATCCTTCATATGCCAATTATAAATGTTTGGCGATATTTTTTTTAAAATATTCAAATTTCTAAGTATTTTATATAGTTTTTATAAAATTTTGGCAATTTTTAAGGAAAAATAATTTTATCCTATAGAATTTGGGCGAATCATTTTTAAAATAACGAATCTCGTTTTTGGAAAAAACATGGAAAATTAACCCATGAGCAAAATATAGCCCCTAAAATCATCAATGTCCATAACGGGCCATTCTTTGAAACTATTCACAACTGTGAACTTTGAAAGAATGATTACCCGGTGAGGCAGACCATTCTACTTGAGCACTACTCAAAGTGACTGGCAAGAATAATGACTATCCTAGACCATTCCCCCACACTGGCCACAAGGGGAATCGTTGTTTATGGTACATCAACAATCTACCAGACCATTTTCATTATGAAATGATGGTTCGATATGGACCATTTTTCAAACTGGAAAATAATTTTTCGTCAGAAATATCGAACTACTTCCTAGACTAGAAAGTAACTTCCCAAACTGGACCATTTTCTAAACTAGAAAGTGACTGCCCATATATCAATAGCATATCAGTGCTCCCTCCCAACTTGGGAGTAATCACTTTCTTTTCCAATAAGGAAGTCATCTCCATGAGCCCCATCTTGTCCCTTAAGTACAAAATTTTTTCATCTTGGATAGAGGCTTTACCAAAATATATGATATCTTCTCATCTGTGGAGATATATTGGAGAACCACTTCTCCCTTCTGGAATCTATCACAAAGAAAATAATCCGTGATCTCAATGTGATTCAACTTGTCATTGAACATCGGGTTATCTAAAAGATTCACATAGCTCTGATCATCACAATATATCACAGTCGAATCCAACACGTGATCAGATAGTCCATAAACCAACTTACAGAGCCACATTTCTTTCATACAAGCTTCACAAGCTGCAATATACTCTACTTCTACAGTGTTGAGCGCAACAGACTTTTGTTTCCTACTAGCCCATAATATCATGGAAAGCTTAAAATGAAACATATCCAAGAAGAACTTCTTTTGTTATCTACACTCCCTTCCCAAGATGAATCAATAAATCCATGAATTTTTATATCATAACTCAAATGCCCCACGAAGACATTTCAATGCATGCTTTGCAATTATTCAATTCTCATGACTACGTTCCACCTAGAACTATTTTCACAGCAAAACAAATATTTGACTGAGTATTTTCCAAATACATTAACGATCCATTCAATTGTTGATACAGGGATGGGAGTACTGGATCAGAGTCTCTCAACTTATTGAGATATTTCATCATGGTAGTTTGTTATGGATTTTCAATCCATCATTTTGAAATATTGAATAACATTTATGATGCACTTCCTCTATCATAGGAAGTTTTCACCACACTTTTGTTGTACATGAGATGCTTTCCATCAAGCTTTTTTAATCCATACAAGGTCTTCTTCCATCTACATACATGGGTCTCTTTCTGGTATACCTCAAAACCTTGAGGTTCCTCTACATATGTTTCTTCCTCAATTTCTCTATTGGGAAGAAAAGTCTTTTACATATAACTAATGTAAAATCCAATCCATGGATATTTCAAGAGATATAATGGCTCATATATATGTATATTTGGTTTGCTGGAACAAGTTGCCATCAAATTCTTCTCCCTCCTTCTCGGAGAGACCTCAAGTTCTGAATCTCGCCTTGTATCTATAAATGATTCCATTCATAAGTATTTTTCACAATTTATTACATACATTTTTCTTCATTACAACTTCCTTCCATTCCTTCTGCTTGACTTCTTCTAGTGGGTGCAAACCATGATGGTAGTATTACTATTCTCGTTATAATAACTAGTTGTTCTGGCTTTTATTTCTTTCTTGGAATCTTCATGTTCTTCCTCATGTTCCTATTTAACTTTGGGTTCCATGGATTCTTCTATAGATTCCATACCCTTTCTTCATGAAGATTCCAACTTATTCATTTCTTCATAGAAATGTAGATGGACAACCAAGGATACTCAAGGATTCTTTTTGAAGAAAAGATTCTTCTAAAGTCAAAATGAACACCTGTTTCATATCGTGGCTGCTACTTCCAATTTCACGTATTCTTATTCAATGGATCATATCAATTAGGATTATCTCCCTCCTAATCCCATCTTCATGAATGAATGAGCAATATGCATTCTCTTCTTTTGGAATTATGCAATCATCCCTCAATTTGAGAGAGTTCATGCTTTTGTTTGCATCCTTCTTGCTTTTTGTAAAGTGTCACAAGTCAATTCTAGTTTCCTTTTGATTGGTATGACTTCTTCTGGTTTTCTTCAAGTTTGACTCTGATTGTGGCCCATCTGGAAATTGTTACTTATATAATATCTTCCACAGGGATTGTGACCAAAAGTTGTCAATGTACTCCATCTTTTCAAATATACTACTAGTAGCCATTGTAAAGGAAATCCTTATCTTTTTATTCTTCCATAGGCACTGTTTCATTGACCATATTATCTTCTAAGAAATATATGCACATGATATGTACAGGATCTATGTAAACATGGTATGTACAAGGACTATGTTACAAAAGAATATTGTTACCTTAACTAGAAGAAAAAGTATGCTTCATCCTGCTTGACTTTCTTTGAGGGTTCCTTTTCTTTGGAAAATTTTGCTTCGTGTGTTTCCTTCATTTCCTTTAACTCGAGACAATGGTTCCTGTAGTGACCATATTTTCGACAATTGAAGTATTTTATTTTTTACATACCATTTTCTTGATTTGGTTTCATCCTTGAGCCAAACTTGTTCTTATTCCTAATTTGTTGAACTTTGTTGCGTAGGATTGATCATAATCATTCTTTTGGGATTTCTCTTTTGCGATAATCCTTGATTATTTTTGTACACAACAAGTCCAAAGTTATTCAAATGTGGGATACTTTGTTCTTGTGTTCATTCTTGCAACATATGCATCCCATGTCTTGGGAAGGCCACTGAGTACTATATTTACTAGTTGCTTTTCTAAAATGATTTCCTCAATAGTTTGTAGTTGATCTCTTAACTGGGAGATTCTTAGAAAGTATTATGATATTCTTTCATCATCATTCATTTTCATGTCATGGAGGTCATTCTTCAAACTCATCAATTGTCCAATATTTCTGACTAAGAAGAGGTTAGTTAGGGAATCGTACATCTTCTTAAATGAGTCAAGATGAGAAATGTAGGGTATCAAATGGTCCTTTACAGAGTCCACTATGATGCTCATAGAATTTATTTCATTTTCCTTGAACTTCTCCATAATTACACCATTCTGAGGTTCCTTCCCTTTTCCTTCTTCAAACTTTGGTTCCATGATCTTTCCTTTCACGATATCCAACACTTTATTCTTGGCAAAGATGAGGTCAATGCTTGTCTTCCATGTTCTGAAGTTAGAAGCCCCTTCTAATTTTTGTTTTGACTTCATAGAGTAATTCATGACTGCTTTTGACTTGTTCAACCTTTTGAATTTGACCTGGTCAACCTTTGACTTTGACCTAGTCAACTTTTGACTTTGACCAAAAAAGCAAACTTGACGCCTTAGTTTACTGAGAGTACTAGGAGGTGCGCTAAGCTAGGGATCACTAAGCTATCCATGAATTAGGTCACGATCTTCACTTAAGGTGACTCAACAAGAGGGTTACGCTTTCATTGTTGCAGCAAAACTCTGACTACAACTGCAATTGCAGCTGAGAAAATCCTCCCAATCTACCTTCTAGTGGTTAGACTTTCCAAAGAAAGTTTGTGCCCATAACTTGTTAGAAAAATAGGTGTGCTCCTTTTCACCATAGACAATATAAAAATATTGTCACCCAACTATAGGCACAAGGGACACCCCCGAGCACCTTAACCTTGAAAGACATAATAATTCTGGAAGAAAAACCTAGAACCAATAGCCAATCAAGGTAGTGTACCTCTCTCCAATGCTAGCATACCAAGCAAAAGGTCCAAACCATAACCAAGAATAAAATTCAACCATAACCAAGAGACCAAGTCACCACTACTACAACTACATATTTCCTTGAGTCATGCGCACTATTTGTCATTATGTAGTTATGAGATTGAGAGTGAAAAATGAGCTCTAGCATCCTCTAATTTATAGTCCTCCAAGTGACCTAGCTGGGTCGACTTCTACTTCTAGAGGTGTTGATGGGCGAAATTGACCGCTCGTCAACTGGAGGAGTGGATTCGGTCCAAGGTTGTCTAAATAACCCAATCCGTTTGGATTAATCCACTCTGACGGGTTTAGCGGCTCCGTTGGCCGATCTAAGTCCTAGGAAAGTGAAAAAACTAAACTAAAGAAACTAACTAAGTGAAAAACAACTGCTGCAAACTATATACAAGTCTAATATATATTCACAGTTCACTAATTAATATTTATGAAATAGTAATCCTACTCATTAAATATACAGTGTATTGATATGATTAAATATCTATTATCTATACAATATTCACAAAATCAAAATTTTGATCGAAATCTGCAAAATCATATATGAATTGTCTTTTGACAGCGAAGCTAGTATTTTTGGATTTTTATAACTTTTGTGAAAAAGAAATGAAATGACAACTATCTAACTAAGCAATAAAAATGACAATCTGTACTGTATATCTAAACGACAGAGAATTCTTATATTAATTAAACTATTAAAATGAAGATAACAAACTGACATGAAATTATCATCTCCTACTCGTCCTGTACATAGCATATGTGTTCACTGTTTGATGAGGCCAACCTGCACCAGATTTTCCAATACTTCGTGTAAACATGAAGCAACAACGCTTTTGAATGCTAACGATAGAACATGTAAAGGACGTAGCAACAACAAATTTATAATTTACAAATGATTATATTAAGATAAATCTCACTGCAAAGATTTGTATATAACTGCTCATTTAACAAACAAGATTAACCTTCTGTTCATTAAATTGAAACAGGATAATTGCTATATGTAAAATGAGAAACATCAAATATGGACACTATTTAAATCCCATCACATCAACCTGTAACAAATTATGATATCTAAAGTAGTCAAAAATTTGATTACAAATTGAAATGAACAAAAACTTGAACAAAAGTATGATATATTGAAGCTAGAGCCATACAAACATCTACTTTCATTTGAGTCTGAATAATCACCAATCCATAGTCTCTTCTCCCAAGCAACGATGATCTTTGTTTACAAAAATAATACATATATAAAGGCCACAGGATGAAAACATTCCTTGTGGAAATTATCAAAGCTGTTGCAAAAATTATGGGAATACAATCTCCCAAATTCCTATTTCTATCTAAGACTAACATCCTAATCCAAAAGTATGCAAAGAAAAAGCATGTTCAAAGATGCCACTGTCGATCCAATCTCCTTTAAAATTTGTGTGTACCTATCAATGCACAAGAATACATGATTTTCAGACTGTATTTTAGTTGTAAAATCAAAACAATTCAAATTTTCATAACTAGCTACAGAATCTCACGATTCTGTAGCTAGTTATTATTATAAACATAATCGTGTTTTATTCATTCAATCAAAAAAAAAATGTATGCAATTTGAGCCACCAAATCCTATATACTAATTCCATACAAACAAAATCATTTTAAAATCACTTTTGAAACACCATACCTCGGTTTCAGGGATTCAATTTGATCAAGCTATTTTTGAATTGACAATGGCAGTAGCCGCCTCTACATTTTTGAAAATAACAGAGCCTGTGGTCTTCCGTCTTTTATCATTAGCTTGCAGTCTGTCATTTTCTTTGGCTAACACATTTACTCGGTCCTCCAAGGACTTGATTCGGGATTGGAGCAAAGGGACATCTGTATAATATCGGTCGAGCCACAACTTGCATTCATTGCACTGTGGTTGATTAGGCCATGTAATTACAGGTGAGCAGCTTCTTAATTGACTAGCAGTTTCTCTATCGAGTTTGATCCCAGGGTAGTTAGTGTCATCTTTAAAACATGGCGGGAGTTTCGTCACATAGTCATAGGGCTTGACTGAACAAAGGTCGTGTGAGTATGGATACTCCTAGGTTAGAAACCGTTCAATTTCGGAATCAAAATCTTCACTCAATAGAATTGGTTGTTGGTCTGCGTTTTCTTTACGTTTGTTACAAGCACACCTTGATACCCAGTGCGTGGCCTTTTTACATTTTCAATTCATATCATTGTTACCCTTACCCTTTTTCCTTGCAGACCTCTTAACAGGATTACCACTGTCTTTTAGACATGAGTCAGGCAGGGTTTCAGGTTGGGCATCGTTCGGGTAGGTTGAGGGTTCAATAGGCAAGATTGTAGGGGGGGGGGATGACAGGCCCGAAAAGGGTTTTTGTGACCATGGTTTTTTCAACTTGTCCTATTTCAGGACTGGAAAAACCATTCCTCAACAAGAAAGTGTCCCAATAGTCACCATTTACCTTCAACTGATGAACCACAATAATTTTAATTAAACAGTGGTGGAAGAGGCTGTATTCAGCTTTCTCCCTTTTGAAACATTTATCCATTTTATATAAAATCCGAAGGAGGGAATGTGGCATATTTAAGGGAAAATCTATGAAACTCATGAGCAGTCGGAGGTGGTATAGGAAAACTAGACCGTATCTACCCTCGCATGTAATGAACTACTTGATAATAGCCAACAAATCATGCCATCGAGATTTAAGAGTTGTAACCAGCATACCTTTGTCGCAACTGTTGATTTTCCTTGAGGTAAACAGAAGTGGCCATGGTACTTCGTCAACCTTCGAATTTTTAAACCATTTTTTCCCTTCGACTGGCAGACCAGTGGCTGAGCTAAGGAAATCCTCATTCAATTCGAGTTGGATGTCCCCAACTTTGGCCCTGCACCCATCGAATGTAAGTGCAAATTGTTGACCGACTGCGAGGTTGAAACCCTCAAACTTCTCAATAAAAACCAACCAACCCTTCCTCTTTAGTTCCTCACGGGAGTTATCAAACAACAACAAAGTTTGGGCACCATTGGGCTCGATTCGCACTACAGGAGCCATAGCTAATAGCACAAAATCAACAGGGTAAGGGTTTGACAGGGTAGACACAGAACCATTTTTCCCGCAGCTTCCCTAAAACAAGCAAAGGCAACCCGAAATGCAAGACAGAGCATTAATGTTTATGCGTGCGAGGGTGGTAGAGTAAATTGGTACCATGCAAAAATATCATGCCGGGCTATACAATCAACGGCGCCTTGGTACATTCAAATCACAATAGTGTATAGCCAAAAGAATTTTAATCAACATGTCAATTGAATTATCACATAACCATTGAAAACCATGATATACATAACCAAAAATCGATCCAAATGTTAAATAAACAATGGCATTTGCATGATTTAAAAGAAACACCAATATGTCGAATATTGCATCAACGATTTTATAAATTGAAACCATATTAACAATAGTCAAATGCAAAGTGAGTGGTGGCTTGATACATATGAAATCAAGGTGTTTTTGAGACCAAGGAGTGGTAACCATGTTCAATTAGGTTCATGATAAACCAAATGATCTTTAATCCTTTGATGTAATCAACATGAATTCTAACTGTGGGTTTTCACGCTTGCAGTCTTGAAAACGAAAATGAAAAGAAGGCGTGCAAAAAGTGAAGAATGATGAGATCATTTAAACAGTTGTGATGATTAATGAAGGTTTAAAAACCTTGTGTAGGCATCTTGTAGAAAAGATAGAGATTAATATGGCTACCAACAATGGCGACACACTGGTAGAAGTAGTTATCTCTGCCAAACGACAAAGTCCAGATTAGGATAATGAGAAAAACTCCAACTCGAAAACAACCAGAAAATTGTTTGAACATCATCATCAATCATAAAAAATTCCAGTTTCAGATTGCTTGTTATTTAAAAGATGAAAACTGGTGACAATCTAAACAAAATCAAGTCACGATATTAAGGTCAAAATCTCCAATACTATTGACAGATCCATTGCTGCCAACAGGCGTCCATAGCCTCGACAGGGTTTCCTTTTAACCCACTCCAATATCCGTATCCTTCTAGGAAGTTCCAGATCAGAACGAAGGACATTTAAGGTCAAGAGATTCCATATCTAAAAATTTTCATATACCTGACATTGCTTCGCTGCCGGCAGGCCTGTTCAGTACCCTGGTGAAGTTATCTTAGCGTCATGCATGCATTTACGCGCTGCCAGCAGACCTGTTTAGTATCCCAATGGGTTTACAAGAAATTCCCACAACTCTTTAATGATTTATTTGGTTTTTAAAGATATATAATTGAGCTGGGTGACACTAAAAATTATGATATTTTGGACATATTTTAATAAATTACAGACCTTGAGAGAAATTTTTAAACTGTCCTTCATTAAGATCTAGAGATAGTTTGTTAATAAACCGACCTTCGAAGGCAAGGCGGCATTTTCTGAGTTGTTCTCTTAAGGAACAGGGACAACGTAAGAAGAAAATGGATGATCGTGACAGGCTTTAATTACAGATTGAAATCAATAAACTCCTTTCAAACAACAGGCTTTCTTTAACATGGCTGTAAATTTCAGAAGCATATCATAATTAATGTTTAAACAAACTTTCAGCAGTCATTTCAGAGGAGAAATTTCTCTGTTCTCTTTGTCTGAACAGTTCATGATGCAAGTATATGTATTTCAAAAGTAGAAACTGATAAACATAAGGGAGAAATCAAAACCAAAACAGCAAAAGAATATTAAAAGCAAACAAAGGAAAAATATTTACACAGTGTACACAGGGTTGTCATCAAGAGAAATACCTTTTCAGAGCTTGGCTATTCACCAAATAGGTGTCTGGCTGTCCCTCTAGACTCTGTAATCTGAACAAGATGGGACCCAATTTCTCAGCAATCAAAAACGGTCCTAGCCCTAAGTTCTGAAACTTCTTATGCTCTCCCTTTCCCTCATGTGGTTTGTCCCATTTTAGGACAAGGTCACCTACTTCAAAGTTCCTGTCAGAGGCAGAGTTGGAATCAAACCAGATTTTAACCACAAGTTGATGCTGATCCAACTTCTGTTTTGCTTGAGCCCTTACCTCTTCTAGTTTTAATAATGCATTGATTCGATTCTCCAAAGGGGGGCAGTCCTCTTCCTGTATTTTATGTGATAGCTGCAGTGAGGGAAGAAGAATATGTGGTGGCAGAATTAATTATCTTCCATAGACGAGAAAGAAGGGAGAGTTACCCACATCAGTTTTTGGAGTTACTCTATCAGCCCAGATTGCGTTTAACAGTGCATTATGCCAATTTGTGTGATTTTCAGATACCGTTCTCTTGATTATTTTAATTAGATTCTTATTAGTTGATTCTGCCAATCCATTTCCTTGAGGGTAATAGCTGGCAGAATATTTTAATTTAATTCCTTTTTCTAGAGAGAACTTACTCATCTCAAGAGACGAAAAATAGGAAGCATTATCGAATACTAAACAGTCAGGGATACCAAAACGAGTAATAATATTTGAATTTAAAAAGGAAATTACCTGACTGGTATTCACAGCTTTTAATGGGGCAACCTCAGACCACCTGGTGAAGTAATCTATGGTTTTTATGATAAACTTATGCTGTTATGAGGATGGTGGATTGATCGGGCCTATAATATCAAGACCCCACTGCTGAAAATGGGAGTCTACTGAAATAGG
>JASDQU011026102.1:8848-19360 GCA_032191745.1 Picea mariana
TTGAGGGTTCTTACAAACAAGGGAGTTCCCTATGTTATAGATCTCTTACATAATGGTGGGTTCCAACAATAGTACTCGACCAAATATCTCATGGATCTAACTAAGGAGGGTCAATCGCACCCTTAGTTTTACTACCCAATTACCTAGGTATGTGAGAGTAGTCTTCATGAGTGTTCTTCTTGGTGCAACTATAGCAAATAGGAGGTTGATTGGATGAGCTACAACTAGTTTAAAAAGACCTATGGAACTCTTGATATATCAGAGGGTACATGGGAGTGAAAGGTCATGTACATGTGTTGTCTAATGTAGTGCTACTCGAATGGGTACCAATAAGGGCTACACACGGTTCCAAAAAGGTGAAACCACATTTATTTCTTGAATCTATTATTCCCCAACCATATTTTTACCTTATTAATGACATATCACTATTATTTATAGACCTAAAAACATGTCTCTAGCCTAAAAATAATATTTCAAAAAACTTGCAACGGAAAGGGATTTTATACCATTTGCAAGGTACCATAAGGAAACATGCAGAGAAAAAGCATAATTATTATCACAATAATTAGCATAAAAAATGAAATAGTAAGCACAATGATAGGACATATCCAAAATATGATACCTTTATTATCTTGAGAGAAAATCTCACTTACCTCTTCAAGGGGGAAACAACTAATAGAGTAGATATCAAGTAGAAATGACTTCATAAGACAATTTTTTCCATACTTTATACCCCTATTTATACTATTTATATCTTCTAAAGAACATTCTAGGGGAAGAACTTTCTAGAGGTGGAACCTTCTAGTAAGTTTTCTTACATTAAACATGTTCACATTATTACATAGGTATTATTTACTATGTATGACCTTTATTACATAGAAGAGCRTATTATTCTATCTACTTGAGGGGTTAGGAAGGTTAGGACCCTAGCACATGTTGTCAATCTGAAGAGAAAATGTCAACTCCCAACCTATCTTCTCTCATCATGTCATCATGAAGTACATTTATAAGTATGCATCGAAGAGAGAGTCAGAAACAAAAATCTATCACCATATGTTTTCTAGGATCTCCAAAGCAATTCCTTTATAGGACCCTACTTATGCATAGAAGAAAGATTCAAAATTAAAGCTATCATCATATGTTTTCTAAGATATCTAAACCAGTGCCTCTACAAGACCCTACATTAATTGCAATTTGAAAATTTTCGATAGATATCTCCATTGAATGGGATATAGGAGCACATGAGACATACCATATGCTCCAAAGTTCCCTTGATAGTATACAAGTAGTCATTTTTTTCTTGGAATGTCAACTGAAATATTTTCATACAAGTTACACATGGTGTTCCCAATTCCCTTTCAACAAGCTTCATTTATGCATACATCAAAATGCCTCTTCCTCTATAGTAATTTTTTTTTATTGAAGATGCACTATCTTGGTCCTTCTCTTCTTTCTACAAACATTCCTTATCTTCTTTCTAAAAACATGAAAATTGGAAAAAAAGAATGAGTGGATACTTTGCTATTCCTTCTATGGATTTTGATTGCTAAATTGATTTATATTAGAGCCAACACTTCCTCTACAACACTGTTTGAAAAAATTAAGAAGATGTTGGTTTTCCCAAATAAGAAATCATTTCTTATTGGGTTTAGATTAAAAAAATAAATATATTCCATGGCTTTATATTGACTTCCCACCAGCAAATCCTCCAAATATTGATTCTAAATAAAATTCCACTTACTTAATGGATTCTCACCACCCACATGGAATTGGTCGAATGGAAAATACTTTCTCAACTCCAAATGGTAACAACATTCAACTCAATGATCTTGACATATTTGGCCATCACAACTTTGAAAAAACTACTACTTTACCCACAATCTTCTTCCTTTACATTTGCAAGAGATAACCATATAGTCCATAAACTCCAATCACTCGATTGATTAGTTTCAACATGTCCCCTCTTCCATTCCCTCTTCCTCTTTGTTCCCCACACAAGACATAGCTTTCAAAAATTTTCTAACTCACTTTGCAAAAGACAAATCACAACACCCACTCAAAATGATCATCTAAGGTATTGTAGGTACAAGAAATCCATAGTTACTTGGATTCCTTAAGTATGCAATCCTATCACCATCTCCTAATACAATGACACCCTTGATACTACTTGCTCCAACTAACATGACGACATTTAACATATGTGCACTTACAATACATATTTGAATGACTATAAATAAAACACATCCCCTAGGGAGAGATTATCTATTAATTAGATAAGAATAACTCAAGCATGTCCGTTACATTATCATTGATCAGGTGAGCTATGTTGACCAAAAAATGGTTGCCCACATTTATGGTTGTCTAAGTGAGGCTTTTCCCATCAAAACATCCCATTTGGTGACCTAAGGAAACTTCCTCAGATAAAAGGAATTCCTATGTATGGAGGAGAATCTTGTGGCACCATCCTTTGGCATAACATTGACATAATTGTCACATTTGCAACCATTTTTTTTTGGGTAGGAAGTTGGTGACCCTTTTTAGGTCACTTTTTGAAACCTCCTTTCCAACTTAGGGAATACAAAGCCTATATCGGTGGATTGGAAGCTTATCATGTCTAGGAAAAATTTATTCCTATGTAAAGCAACAAATATCTAAGCATTTTATGCACTTATATTAAATTGATGCTTGCATCTCCTTGTATAATTAAAATTTTCTAAAAAAGTTAGGCATGCTAATTGTTCGATTTTATGCAGAGAAAATGAAACACCAACTATATGCTAAGACAAAAGATGAATGGTTTGACTCAAAAGTGTTGTTGTGCAAGGACCAACAAATAACCTTAAGAAGCAACTTGTGGGTCATAGTAGGTCTTGTTAGTGGAGGAGTAGGGAAAGTCATTTCCATTTTATATGTCCCTACTTCTAAACCCATAAKTGCCATCTTTTGTTGTCGGTGCCTTCACTCGCTAGAGAGGCCCACCTTGGGATGTTTCCAATCMAAATTTTGTGTTAATCCCCCTAGCCCCCCATAACAAAGGGGAATCATAGGTAAGTGTCGCTTCAAATGTTGTGTGACTTAGCAATAATAAGTCAAAAGACATTGCAAAACATGATAGTAGATACTTACAACTTTGATTGTCAAGGTCTSACACTCACCGCGATTTCAAGAATTAAGTCCTTGTGCAACCTCCACATCCTKCCTTTATTTTCCATTGAACATTATTCATAAATGAAGGAAAATTTGTATATGCAACTTAGGAAGCAACTAGAAGCCTTCCTCAAATCAAAATCTTTTTCTCCATATCTCTTTTAATCCACATGATTAACTCCTACATTTCACTTATTGGGAATGCCATTTTATATGTGGTTTTATCTCTTTTGTTGACTCATATATGCTTCAGTGCATTTACTTTTCCCTATGTTTCTCTAGTGTTGCCTCACTTTATATTCCAACTTCTTTAACATGTTTTTGTATCTCTCTAGTGTTAGCTTAATGCAATACATAGAGGCAAAGAAGTGAAGTACACATAGACCAAAGCAATCCATGCGCACAACACTTTAACAAAGTCATGTCTATATCAACAACGTATCACTCCCATTAATGCCTCATCACCTCAAATTCCTCCAACATGGAAAACCAATAAAACACAAAATGAACCATTTAAATAAATAAATAAGAAAGAAAGCTATCCTATAATTCCATATATGAAACTTGTATACATCAACTAATCCAAACGAGGCTTACCATATTTGTCAAGCTGAAAGCACGACTAGCAGTTAAAGGGGTTAAATAATAGCTTTGAAAAATACATTGTTAATGTTACGAGGGTCCTCTGCAGAATCGGAAATCAACTTAAACTTTTATAGTGCAATACATCATAATTGGTTTGGTTGACACAAATACAATATGTGTCTGTGGGAGGAGAAAAGTTGTGAGCCCACCCTGAGCACTATTTAGTCGGTATTCTATCCAGAGTAATCTGCAGCCGCGTACTCTTGCACGCTTCCGTCATCCAAACCGACCCGGAAAGAATTTGTGGACTTTTTAATTCTTAGTATCTGTCGGTATCAACAACTTCTCAGTAACTCTTTAGCTGTATGACATTCATCCTCCATAAGTCTTTAGCTGTATGGCATTAGCTCTCAAGATTTTTAATCATATCACATTGATTTTGTTCACCATTTGGTTGAAGATGCCAATTTGCAAGGCGAGACGTTTGAATCAATCACCCGCCTTTGGACCTAGACTATACCGTACAGTGAATTGAAGTATTATATATATAGATGGGGTATATTTACCATTTCCACATATTAATGTCACGTTGAGTTGCAAGGCAATGGAGCCTGCGTGTAATTGTTAGATGGTGAAGGCCTCGCCGGAGTCTTAACCAGAAGAGAGAGAGCACCGCCTCGAATCTTAAACCTGCAATGATCCATGTCACATATTTGGACTGGAGAAGAGGAGGTGCTCTCTCTCTTCACGTTTAGGCGCTTCCGGCGATATGCACGATGGGGGATTGCTTAGTCGGCTTCGTCCTTAATTTCTCTGTCTGGTAAGCTTCAATCAGTTTACATTGTATGATTCCTTTTTCATATTTAGCAATTTTGTGTTCACTAACTCGTTAGGGTTTCCGGAAGTTGGAGCACACATGCTGAGCGAGGCCGAGGAAATCTGCGTTTTGAATTGGTATACGTCTCGCTGTGTTTATGTTGAATAATTGCTACAACTGTGGGATCTTCGTATGCATGCCATTTCAATAAATGAAATTGTTGAGAAGTGCAAGTTATCTGTTGAAATTCCATTTTCACGCTTGATGATTATAATAAAGCTCACTCATCAGTAAAATATGGCGTTTCTAACTTTCTTCTTCTGCTTTATATTTTTTAAATGTGACAGTCGAGAGGATGAAGACCCGTTAATGCTGATCAATAAACGCAGGTGGGATCGAGGGGATATCACTGCAGATTTTACAACTTCTTAATTGCTTGATTCTACACAATTTAAATGCACTACTTTGTTCAGAGAAAGTGTATTTAAATGCACTACTTTGTTCAGAGAAAGTATATTAAAATTGTAAATGTAAATTTGTGTAATTATTACTTGTATATATTTTTTTTCTTAAAAAGGAGGCTATGAAAGTGACAGTTTGACATCTATATTTGTTAAATTTGTCCAATTTGGCAAAGATTTAATTTTGAGAATATAAATATATGTTTCGGTAACAGTACAATCATTGCTATATAAGGTATTCGAGAGAGTACAAACTGTTCACTGAAAGCATAAAGTGGACGGACATGAGAGAGAAACTCAAATGGGCTTTTGAAAGGGTGTTTTGGCATATGACTGGAAACACAATATGATTTAATTTATATGTTTTACATATTTGAGTTTTTTAAATCAGAATCTCCTAAAAAAAATAGATTCTTGTTTTGTGTGTAAATGGATTTAAATTTCTTATTTAATTTATATGTTTTAGATTTTTTAGTTTTTTAATCAGAATCGGGTTAAAAATAGATTTTGGGTGAAATTTATTTCTTGTTTTGTGTAAATGGATTTAAAGTCCTAAAAAACTTTAGAGGCACTTGGACTATATAACTCTACTACTTCTTTAATCAATAGTTTCAATAATTTCTGGTTGGATATGGTGCAAAATAGATCCCAAAATATACAAGAAGAAATGTCAAAAAATAGAATTGGCGGTTTGACAATTTTTGTGTCTCCAAGGGTTTGGTAACTTTTGTATCTCTTTTCTCTTGCAACTAACATTGTTGATAGTTTGGAAGAAATTTAAATTGTAATGGACAATTTGCTCGTCAAATTCTATCCCCTATACAAAACTGTTTAAATATGGTCTTCAAAAATAATTGCAGACAATTATTTACCCAACAATTTTTAGCTTAATGTATATATTACTAAGTGCATTTGTATAGTAATACATGTAATAGGAATATATGTGTTATTTTGTAATATTAATAAATTAAATTAAAAAATATTAAAATTAATGAGAATTAAAAAAGATTTAATCTCAATTTTTTACTTTTTGAACTTTTTAATGTCAATGTGGTTAAAGAAATATTGATGAAATGTTTTTTTTTTTTTTTATTTAAATTGTTTTTTGGAATGTTTGAATGGATTTAGAGTCCCTAACAACTAGAGGGACATTACTATTATACAACTCAACCACTTAAATGGATAGGAAAATACAAGTACTTGGCCCATTAGTTGCTGATTCAGCCATTCAAAAAAAAGAAATCCAAAAATATGTCTTGAAAAACACCAAAACTAGAGCATTTAGACTATGCTTACTCATTCTCCTATGAGTTTGACAACTTATGTGTGTGTGTTTTCAAAGTTGCAACTAAGATTGTTGACAATATGGAAGAAATTTAAACTAGAGGGGCACTAGGATGATACAACTCAACTACTTAAATCTGTAGTTCCAATAATTTATGGAAGGATTTCAGGACAAATAGATAGGAAAATACAAGTATGTGGCCCACTAGTTGTTAATTCAGCCAATAAAAAAAAAAATCCAAAAATATATCTTGAAAAACACCAAAACTAAAACATTTAGAGTATGCTTACTCATTCTCCTAAGATTTTGACAATTTATGTGTCTATGTTTTCAGAGTTGCAACTAAGATTGTTGACAATCTAGAAGAAATTTCATTTATAAAAAAAAATGTAATATTTTATAATATTAATTAAATTAATTAAAATATATTGAAATTAATAAGAATTTAAAATAAATAATTATTGGTTAACATCTATATTTGTTGAATTTGTCCAATTTGGAAAATATATAGTGTCAAGAATATAAATATACACTACTATATAAGGTATTTGAGAATGGATTTAAAGTCCTTAAAAACCTTAGAGGCACTATATAACTCTACTTTTAATAGTTTTAATACTTTCAGGCTAGATTTGGGGAAAAATAGATTTGAAAATATATGAGGAGAAATGTCAAAAAGTAGAACACTTAGACTATACTTGCTTGGACGACTTTTTGACAAATTTTGTGCCCCTCAGGGTTTGCCAACTTTTGTGTCAGTTTTCACAGATGCAACTAACATTGTTGATAGTTTGAAAGAAATTTAAACTATACTGGACAATTTACCTATCAAATTCCATCCCTAATGCAAAACTATTTAGATATGACATTCAAATATGATTGTAAACACTTATTTACCCAAAGGTTTTTAGCTTAATGTATATATTACTATGTACATTTGTATAGTAATACATGTAATAACAATATATGTGTTATTTTGTAATATTAGTAAATTACATTAAAAAATATTGAAATTAATGAAAATTAAAAAAGATTTAATCTCAATTTTCTACTTTTTGATGTCAATGTGGTTAAAGAAATATTGGTGAATTTTTTTTTTTTTAATTATTTAAATTGTTTTTTGGAATGTTTGAATGGATTTAAAGTCCCTAACAACAAGAGGGACATTAGGATTATACATCTGAACGACTTAAATATGTAGTTCCAATAATTTATGGAAGGATTTCAAGTAAAATAGATAGGAAAATACAAGTACATGGCCCACTAGTCAGTTCCTGATTCAACCAATAAAAAAAAAGAAATCTGAAAATATGCCTTGAAAAACACCAAAACTAGAACATTTAGACCATGCTTACTCATTCTCCTAAGAGTTTGACAACTTATGTGTTTATGTTTTCAAAGTTGCAACTAAGATTGTTGACAATCCGGAAGAAATTTAAACTAGAGGGGCACTAGGATGATACGACTCAACTACTTGAATCTGTGCTTCCAATAATTTATTGAAGGATTAAAGGAAAAATATATAGGAAAACACAAGTATGTGACCCACTAGTTGTTGATTCAACCAATCAAAAAAAAAAATCCAAAAATATGCCTTGAAAAACACCAAAACTAAAACATTTAGAGTATGCTTACTCGTTCTCCTAAGAATTTGACAACTTATGTGTCTATGTTTTCAGAGTTGCAATTAAAATTGTTGACAATCTGGAAAAAATTTAAACTATAATGGACAATTTACCCATCCATTTGTCAATTTTTTAATCCCCTATTTTAAACATTTTAATTTTTTGGTTTAATATATATTTACTATAAGCATTTATAAAAATATATGTAACATTTTATAATATTAATTAAATAAATTGAAATATATTTAAATTATTAAGAATTTAAMATAAATAATTATTGAGTAACATCTATATTTGTTGAATTTGTCCAATTTGGCAAAGATRTAGTTTCGAGAATATAAATATATGTTTCAGTAACAATATAACCACTATTATATAAGGTATTTCAGAATGGATTTAATGTCCTGAAAAACTTTAGAGGTAATTGGATTATATAACTCTATCATTTTAATATATAGTTTCAATAATATAAGGTATTYCAKAATGGATTTAAGTCCTGAAAAWTTTTAGARGTAATTGGATTATATAACTCTATCWTTTTAATTTGTAGTTTTAATAATATAAGGTATTCCATAATGGATTTAAAGTTCTGAAAAACTTTAGAGGTAATTGGATTATATAACTTTATCATTTTAATSTGTAGTTTCAAATAATTTCAGGTTGTATTGGGGAAAAATAGATTTGAAAATATAGGAGAAATGTCAAAAAGTAGAAGACTATGCTTGCTTGCCTMTGAGGGTTTGACAACTATGTACATTTGTATAGTACTAAATGTAATAAGAATATATGTGTTATTTTGTAATATTAATAAATTAAATTAAAAGATATTAAAATTAATGAGAATTAAAAAAGATTTAATMTGAATTTTCTACCTTTTGAACTTTTTAATGTCAATGTGGTTAAAAGAATATTGGTGAAATGTTTTTTTTTATTTATTTAAATTGTTTTTTGGAATGTTTGAATGGATTTAGAGTGCCTAACAACTAGAGGGACACTAGGATTATACAACTCAACTGCTTAAATATGTAGTTCCACTAATTTATGGAAGGATTTCAGGTAAAATTGATAGGAAAATACAAGTACTTGGTCCACTAGTTGTTCATTCAGCCAATCAAAAAAAAGAAATCCAAAAATATGCCTTGAAAAACACCAAAACTAAAACATTTAGACTATGTTTACTCATTCTCCTAAGAGTTTGACAAGTGTGTTTTTACAATTGCAACTAAGATTGTTGACAATTTGGAAGGATGATATAGCTCAACTACTTAAATCTGTAGTTCCAATAATTTATGGAAGGATTTCAGGCAAAATAGATAGGAAAATAAAAGTATGTGACCCACTAGTTGTTGATTCAAATCAATAAAAAAAAAGGAATCCAAAAATATATCTTGAAAAACACCAAAACTAAAACATTTAGAGTATGCTTACTCATTCTCCTAAGATTTTTGAAGTTGCAACTAAGATTGTCATGTTGACAATTTGGAAGAAATTTAAACTATGATGGACAATTTTCCCTCTTTTAATCCATTTTTTAATCCGCTAGTTTAAACATTCTAATTTTTTGGTTTAATATATATTTACTATATGCGTTTATATAAGAATGTAATAAAAATATATGTAATATTTTA
This sequence comes from Picea mariana, assembly GCA_032191745.1. Taxonomy (NCBI): domain Eukaryota; kingdom Viridiplantae; phylum Streptophyta; class Pinopsida; order Pinales; family Pinaceae; genus Picea; species Picea mariana. The sequence continues at coordinate 18,397 of JASDQU011026102.1, forward strand.
TAATATTAATTAAATAAATTAAAATATATGTAATATTTTATAATATTAATTAAATAAATTAAAATATATTGAAATTAATAAAAATTTAAAATAAATAATTATTGAGTAATATCTATATTTGTTAAATTTGTCCAATTTGGCAAAGATATAGTTTCAAGAATATAAATATATGTTTCGGTAACAGTACAACTACGGCTATATAAGGTATTTGAGAATGGATTTAGTCCAGTTTTCACGTTTGCAATTAATATTGTTGATAGTTTGGAAGAAATTTAAATTGTAATGGACAATTTGTATATTAAATTTCATGTCCAATAAAAAACTATTTAAATATGATATTTAAATATGGTTGTAGAAAATTATTTACCCAAAGGTTTTTAGCTTAATTTATATATTGTTATGTACATTTGAATAGTAATAGATGTAATAAGAATATATGTGTTATTTTGTAATATTAATAAATTAAATTAAAAAATACTCAAATTAATGAGAATTAAAAAAGATTTAATCTAAATGCTTTACTTTTTGAACTTTTTAATGTGAATGTGGTTAAGGAAATATGAGTGATATCTTTTTTTATTATTTAAATTGATTTTTGGAATGTTTAAATTGATTTAGAGTTCCTAACAACTAGAGGGGCATTAGGATTATACAACTCGAAGGATTTCAGGAAAAATAGATAGGAAAATACAAATATGTACCCCACTAATTGCCTATTCAGCCAATAAAAAAAATATCCTAAAATATGTCTTCAAAAACACCAAACCTAAAACATTTAGACTATACTTACTCATTCTCCTAAGAGTTTGACAACTTCTATGTCTATGTTTTTAGAGTTGCAACTAAGATTGTTAGCAATCTAGAAGAAATTTAAACTATAATGGACAATTTACCATCTATTTGTTAATTTTTTAATCCCCTAATTTAAGTTTAAGCATTCTACTTTTTTAGATATATATATATA
>JASDQU011026103.1:13862-31928 GCA_032191745.1 Picea mariana
AGATTAGGAAAAATAAATCCTTGGTGTGTGTGAAGTATCTCCAACACTCCCCCTAAACATCACTATGGTGAAAATAAAGAATGGGTCCTAACAACAAGGCCATGTTAGGTACCAAAATACAAAATATACATTGGAATAAAAAAATAAAGAGGGAAAACCTCATGGGAACCCCCCCCGCCCCTCAAAGTACAATGTATGTAAAAAGAAGAATTGACAGTTGCTAGAAAAATGTGTCTTTCACTCCAAGATGACTGCGTAGAGAATGGAACTTCTGCTCAGTGAAGGTCTTGGTGAAGATGTCTGTAGTTTGTTCTGCTGAAGGAAAAACCTGCAGATCAATGATCCCCTTGTGTACTAAATCTCAGATGTAGTGAATGTGGATCTGAATGTGCTTTGTCTGCTGCCTCTGAACTATATATCTACAGAATTTCAAAGTGCTCTGATTGTCACACTAGATTACAATCGACTGATGAAACTGAATTCCCAACTCAGTGAGAAAAGGTTGTAGTGTTATGTTAACTACCCTTTTGTACTCTTCCTTGTCTGAAGATAGATAAATAGTAGCCTACTTCTTTCTTGACCAACATATGGGCCCAGAACCAAGACTGAGTGAGTAGCGAGATGTTGACCTGCAATCAATGATATCGCCATCCCAGTCAAAATCAGTGAACTCGATGAGGTCCAATGTAGAGTTTGTTGCATAATGAATCCCAAAGGTGATGGTTCCATGTATGTATCGAAGGATACACTTTTCATTCTTCCAATGTATCTCATGCGGCTCCTGCATGAACCTGGAGACTGCTCCAACTACATGGGAGAGGTATGGTCTAGAGTGTGTGAGATACAACAAGTTCCCCACTAGTTGTTTGTACATTTTTTTGTCAACCAATGGAGTGTCCCCGCCATCCTCAAGTATGATACCTGATAGGAAAGGATTTGGGGAAGACATGCATTCAGTCATCTGAAATCTCTCAAGGATATCTTATGCATACTTGGCCTGAGACAATTTGATGCATGATGCATACTGGTTGATCTCAAGTCCAAGGAAGAAATGCATCGGACCCATGTCCATCAGCAAGAACCTTTCATGCATAATCCTCTTAACTACAAAAATCGATGAAGTCAAGAAACCAATGATCAATAAATCATCAACATACAGAACTAGGAGTATAAGTGAATCAGTCGTCCTGAGCATGTAAAAATTCAGGTCTGACTTACAATATACAAAGTTTTGTGATAGTAGATAGGAGTCTATATTGGTATACCATTCCCTTGGGACCTACTTGAGGCCATAAAGAGACTTCTTCAGTCGACATACCAAATATGAATCCTTCTTAAATCCCTGGGGCTGCTCCATATAGATCTCCTCAGAGAGATTGCCATGAAGAAATGCATTCTTCACATCCATATGATGGACTTCCCATCCCTTGGTTTCTGCAATGGAAAGTGCCAAACGTATGGATTCCATCTTCTCTACTAGAGTGAAGGTCTCATCATAGTCAATGTCATGCACTTGTTGAATCCTTTGGAAACTATCTTGGCTTTTTATATGATAACATGTCTATTCACTACACTCTTGGTCTTGTAGACTCATCTACACCTAACAAGTTTCCTTCTTGGAGGAAAGGGAACTAGATCCCAAGTCTGGTTCTCAAGAAGGGAGTTGTACTCCTCCTACATGGTGGATTCCCAAAATGGATTTCCAGCAACCTCGCCATAGGACTGTGGTTCTAAAGACTAAACCAAGAAAACAATCCTGGGTGGTATTGATTTAGTGGCAGTGAGTGCACGAGGAAGCTCCTCGAAATCATATCAAGTCCTCCAAGTATCATCTGGATCCCAAACAAGATCTCATTGTTGGCCCTTGACCAAGTTTTGGGAGATCCTTGGTCAAGTTTGACCTATTTTGGGAGATCCTTGGTCAATTTTGACCTACTTTTGGGACTTCGACCGCCTTTCAAAGATGGAGCACAATATCAAGTAGAGATCGTGTGATATCGGCCCCTTTTTGGGATTTGGGAATATGTAATGGGTATGTGATGTCGGCCCATGGGTTTACCCATGTTTAGGCCATTTTTTATGTATAAATAGAAGTCTAGGTAATGTAAGAAGAATAATTGTGTAAGTTGGCTAAGTGCTAAGAGTTGGATCTGTGTGATCAAGAATTGTAAGGATTCATGCATACTATGTGAGACTTGCAGAGCTAAGTGCAAGTCATTGTAAGAGACTGTGAGGGGCTTCATGCTGTAACGCAAGGAAGGAGGATCTCGTGAGCTGCGTAGATCTCCTGTCCTATGTGGAGTAAGGTCTTTTTGGCTTTGTGCATGTAGATGACTGATTGAAGCTAATAAAGAATAAGAGTTGGTGAACGTAGCCCGAGGGTGGGGGTGAACCACGTAAATACTATGTTATTCTTCTTTGTGCGATGTGTTCGTGCATTTATGTGTTATTTTCTAAGTGCTTGATATATATAGATACATAGATCTGTTTATGCTTTGTGCTTATGATGAATCTGGATTCTAGATCTGATACAGGTGAATGTGCTTAGTGCTTGAATCTGCTAGATTTGATCCATTTCTTTATGCTAAGTGCTTAAATATATTAGATTTAGGTGAATGTTGCGATGCTCTATTTTATCTACAAAGTAGATATTGGGTAAATAATGATTAACTAACTGTGTTAAGTGCTCTATTAAGTATTGTAATCACAGATATTTGTCCCAACTAAGGTTCCAGACACCTGAGTCCTGCAACCACCCCTGCCTCTACCTCGGGTGAAAATTCATCTGCTTCGCAGGTGTTGCTGAAAGGGCCGGTAGTTAGGGATTTCATGGTGCATTGTTGTAGCGTTGAACCCTGGGTATACCCCTATGCCAACAAATGGTTCTGTTGTTGGGAACTGAAACTGTGATTGTTGAGAACTGAGGAAGAAGAAGCTTTGTGCAAATATCCAACCTGAAATTATGAAATCTCTGTGCGTAGATCTATTGCCCTAGTGCGCAGTACTCTACTTAGTTTGACAAGCTCTGTGATAAGGAAAAGAAGTTTGATATGAAGAAAAGAGGTAATATCTGGAAGCTTTGTTCTCTGAGAAAGGAAAAACTAAGACTTTTTGATTAAAAGAGGTAAGATTTGAAAGATTTGTGCTCTGACAAAGGTAAGAATATTGGAAAGTTCTAGATCTAAAATCTGTGTGCTCTGACAAAGGTAAGAATATTGGAAAGTTCTACATCTAAAATCTGTGTGCTCTGTAGAAGTGAGATAAGTGGAAATTTTTCTTTCAACAGTATGGATCTATGTATGTTCAATAGATTCTATCCTAGCTTGAAAACTAGGGTATTAATAGATGAAATAAGATTTGATATGAGTAGATATGATAAGAATAGTGAAAAATATGTTATACCTATGCATAGAAAGAATGTTTGGACTAATAAGTGTATGCAGGACCCTAGAAAAAAATGTTTGCAGTTGAGCTACCATGATCCTAGCACACAGTATAGGAAAGGATGGGGATCATTTAAAAGAAAGAGAGGATTAACCCTGTGTTATAGTTGTAGAAAACCAGGACATCTTGCTAAATAATGCCTTGGGAGAAGACCTAGTTGTCTTTGCTGCAAAGCTATGGACCATGAAGTATTGGATTGTCCTAGAATGATTGCTAAGCTTGAAGGAATGAACATGAGACAAGAAAACCCTAAGGCAGATCCAAAAACTAAGATTGTGACATAATCCAAGAAAGAATCAGAGAAAGTATTGTTGCAGATGAAAGAAACCCTGAATGACCACCGACATGTCATATTATCAAAGATCTTCAAAGAAAAAGAATGCCTTGATGCAGGAATAGGAGACTTCAACACTGACTATGTTCTATATGAGGAAACATAGGTGAATATCATGACAAAGAGAACTTGGAAATCTATAGGGAGGCCTGCTATGATTCCTTCATTAGGAGGAATAGGCCTATTCAAAGGAAAGTTGATAAATCTATGTGGGAAGATCGCTCAGATACCTATGAATGCCAATGGAACTTCGACAGAGGAATATTTTGAGATTATTAAATTTATTGATAATAGTGCCCCATTTACCATGATACTAGGAAAATCTTGGATTGAAAGAGATCAGGCTGGAAGGCAAGAAGAAGAATAAGTTTTAGAGCAGAGGAAGCAAGAGTTAAAAGAATTCATGACTAGAAGGATCGCACACTTGATTGAAGAATAGAAGAACAAATCGAAGCTATTTAACACCAGAGACCTGTATGTCAAAGTTGAAAGAACACTAGAAGACCCACAGAAGATTGAAGTACCTATTCCAAATAAAGAAGAAGGATCACCCTCAAATCTTAAGAAAGAATCTCAACATCGTGAAGTACCTATGCCAAAAGAAGATAAGAATCATAATGGAAAAAGGCCTACTGAGACGAAGCTCACTAGGAAAAAGGCTAGAAAGCTATGTAAGAAGAGAGCTAAGATCGACAAGTTGTAGAAGGTTCCAGAGGGAACCTCGTAGAAGGAAACTTCACAAAATTGGAGCTTTGTCAAGATATCAGAACAACAACACGCGACACTTCTCCATGGCGAAGAAATATAGTCGTTGTGGGCATTATAACCGTTAGACCACCACTCTGAATGGGTAGAAAGGAATTTATGGATAGACATCTCACCATCTAACTGTTGGGACCATGCCATAATGGACAGAACAGAGTTAATGAAGGCTTCATACCCATTGCAAGAAACCCGCTGCCGCGTTACCTATTTATCCCATTGCGCCATGCACCGAGAAATTTTTTTCCAACTGAGAGGTTGAGCCCGTAGACTAAGTTGATTTTAGACAATGATCATCATGCTCTTTCTCTCTATCCCATTACTGTGTCTAAGTTACTCCCTGAACCCAATATTGTTAACCCCGAGTGTGTATGTTGAATGAGTTGAGCGTTGTAGAGAAAGTTTTTGAAGAAGTTCTAATCAACCTCATGACTAAGAGAGTCATGTCGATGTCTATAGGTGTACAAGCATCATTGACGAGAGGATTGCCAGCATCTCCATCCACTATTCGCAGAGACGTACCATCCCGACCATCTGATGAAAAGAGAACTAAGCAAAAGGATGATCTAGCGAATGCCAAATTGATCCTGACCATATTATTCACTTATATTCCACCCCTTAGTAGCGCAGTAAATCAAGATAGTGTGCCAAGATATTTCAAATACACCTTGGTTATGATGTACCTCTCGAAGGGGATACGTGCAGTTCGAGCAAACCAAGATAAGATTGCAACGTTGAAGTTTAGTGACTTCAACCTTGGAGATCGCAAAGTCTATAACATGCTCGCCCCACATAAGTACCTGACCAGAACTAAGGGGAAGAATTCGAAGATAATCCCCCAGTCATGGACTATGAACCCCACGCAGTCCACCCTGTTGAACGTCATGAAGATTCCCCACTTCAGACGATACCAGGAAGTGAATGCATGTGTCAAGCTATTTCTATATTGTTACCATGGCGGCTATTTGGGGCTAAACCATCATATAATAATTGATCTGACATTGATCAATCGGATCACAGGGTTGAGTATGCAAGGACCTGATCCACAAGAGTTTTACCTCGGAAAACCCATGGATCACACTCTAGAACAGAAGATCAAGGACACTTATGGAGATGTCGAGAAGGGAACACAAGGCTACAAGGTAGCTTCTATCCAGAGTGGTGCAGTTTGCCTTGCCTGTGAGTTGATTGCAGGGAAGTTAGTGCGAAATAACCAACCCACCCAAGTCACCAGTTTTGTAGTCGACCTCGCAGGGAAGTGCGCGGAAGGCCTTTAGATGAACTCAGTGAAGTGCCTAGTGAACCAGATGGAACTTGACTGCAGAGAAGCACAAGATCAAGGATACAAATTTCATTTCAACTAGCTCTCGATCCTTATAGATTTTATTGCCTGGGAGATGCCGAAAGGTATGACCTTCCTGGACATCAATCCATTTGAAACAATGGCTGCAAAGTTTAATACACTGTGGTACTCAAGAAACATGAATAAACAGTGGCAGTCAAATGTTGTTTTTCATACCTACTATAATTAGGTGAAGATATCCATATAGTCCGAGCCTCGCATGACTTGGAACACTCTGCACCGGTTCAGGCCTTTGATGAAGTTCAGCGCAGATCGATATTTTATTTACCTCATAGTGCGCGCCGACAAACACAAGCAACAACTTCAGTCCTACTATAAGCTGATGAAGGAGGACTTGGAGGAGATCACAAAGGACCGATCGGTGAACCTCCTTATGCCAACAGACCCTGTGGAGATATCGGACATCGACAGCCCAGAAATAGCGCAGGATACACCTGGACCAAGTAGAACAAAGAAGACCGAAGAGGTCCAAGAATTAGACAATGCATCTGTGAAGACTGCTTCCATATCACCAGAGCAAGGAGGTGATGGCGAAGAGTTATATGACAAAGAAGTTGAATAGAGGTAAGGAGACAAGGTTGATCCCTTAAAGAAGAGGAAAGGTTTGCCTCCAAAACCTTCCTCCTAGAAGACATCGAAGGCCACCATGACCAAGATGCAGACCATCCTCACCTCCTATGACTTTGACTTCCTCATAGCATCCATGCAAGATGCTTCACTAGAAATAGCAGAGAAACAAGAAGAAAAGCAAGAAGAGATGTATGATCGAACTGAGACTGAACTCCTAGGGGTACAACAGGCCCTACAGTCCAGCCATGCAGTCTCCACTGCCCCCGGAGAACCAGAATTGGGAGATGATCCAACTCAACTCCACTGCTTAGCCGATACAGTGGAAGCTCGCCTTCGATGAGAACAGGAAGAAACAGAGAAATCCACCCAGGCTTTGACACAAGTACAAGGATTACTCGTAGAGAAACGCAGTGCTAAAGAACAGGAAAATCTTGCTCTCCAAGAAAAGTTTGATGAAGAAAAGGTGCAACTACAACAAGAAAAGTAACAGTGGCTCGCAGAGCAACTCGAAGTAAAAGAGGCGGTCAACAGAGAACTTCGCTCTATGACAATCTTAGAAATCAAGGCAGAAGACCGAGTTACACAACAAGTGAACCTGCTTGCAGAAGCCATCTAGCAGCTACAACAGCGCATAGCAGATTTGGAGCGACGCACTATACCTAAGACCCCAGAGGATGTAAGAGACCAAAGAGAAGAAACCACCTGGAGCGCAGTTGAAAGGCTAAAGTCTCTATTGGTGAAATTATTTGGATAATATATTACCAAACATAAATTATCAACTGGGATTTGTAATCAGTAGAGTTGATGCACTATATGTGCCGATAACAGATAAGTTCTTATGTCTGATGAGTATAGTTCAATCAAGAAAACCATCTAAAAACCAATACTCTATTTTCACACTTCAAAGATAACACTCTTCACACAATTCAGAAATTAGAAAGAAAAACTTGCAATCATGCACTCAAAATATTTTTCTCAATTAATGCCTTGTCCATTTACAAGCTCATGAAGTGGAAAGATGGACTTTGAATTAGCTATTTGTAGCTACTACCCTTAATAACAACTAGCAAGCAAATATGGGCACACTTCAACGATAAAATTCTTCACACAACTTCAAACCAGAAGATTAAAACTGATAACAAAACTCTCAGACAAATACTCAATTGAAAAGACTCTTGCTTAGGTGATGGACCTATTCATTGATGGCTCATGAAATGAAGAAATGAAATCAGATCTTATTCCCTGTAGCAATTAAAACAATCAATACTCTGCATATGCTCAAAGGAAAACATCAATCAATGCTAGAGGAAATCACATGTGAAGGAAGACACTCCACTTTAGGCACATGTAGGGTGAGAGATGGAGGTCTTGATTATCCCTAGATTTGCAAGATAGAAACAACACTACAACATTAAATCTATCAAATGATTGTCCACACACACATACGAGGATAGAAAATATTCACTCAAGAATCTATGTTGCACTCATGAAACCATATTACACTCCAGAAATCTATATTTCACTCCAAAAATGCTCCCTCACTCACTCACAATTGCCACACATCTTTATTGTATTTTTTCAAATGTTTACTAAAAAAAACAGAAATAAAGTTAGATGTTTATGATCAAAACAAAAATGATTTCATCCATACACAAACTAGAATTATATATACAGTAAATGCAAAGAAGATTAACTTGGTTGGGTTGGTGGGCCCTTGCCATACCAACAAGGTAGCGTTAAAAGAAACTTATAGAAAGAAAGGTCGGATAACACGCATCAATTCCATTAACTGCAATTTATATCATTACTTGAGAAAAACAGAAGTACAATCCACAATCTTCAAGAATCAACCCTACAACATAAAAATTCCTCTTCCTTCAAGAACCAATATTACATCATAATAATTCCTCCCTACTCAGACCTATGAGGTCTTATTTATACATAAAATCCATGGAGGAATGGATGAAACCGAATCCCCAAACTAAGAAAACAATTTTTACAATTTTAGGATAAATCCCAAAAATCTGTGTTTTTTAACAATTTGGGCAGATTCAAGTTAGTCCCCCACCCATATCTCCCCAAAAAATTCTAATTTTGAAAAAATGCCCATTCGATATTCAATTTTCCATATTCTGGACAAAACTCATGTATTATAATTTCTATAACTTATACCATATGCACGGAAATCGAGGTGCAAGTCGATAGTTTGAGTTGTTTTTCTAATTTTGGCATAATCATTCCCCTGATTTGGAGGTCCACACATGTGATCTGGGTGAATTATGAATCATGTGTCCACATGAAAACATCGCTCTGGACAAAACCCATGAGCCATATTTTCTTCTAGAAACATTCAAAAAATTTAAATTATGTCTAGTACCGGATTAGCATAGGCTGGTACCGGAATAGGTGGAGCCTTGGTACCAGAATAGATTGGGTACCAGATCATGTTGATTAAGAGTCACAATGATTAGGATCATACAAAATCAATCATTTTAATCGAATTAACTGAAGAAAACTAAACAAATCGTGCCTTAATCATAATTTACCCCTTATGCACATGAACAAGGTAATCAAGTGTATTTATGGAAGAAAGAATCAATTAGATACACATGGCATAGGTAAAATAGACTCAGATAAGGGGTAATATAGGGCATTAGAAGTGTCAAAATGGAGACTCAATAGGATCTTACCCTGGAAGGTAAGAAACTCACTGATCGTAGTACCCACACCTATGAACAACTCACAGAAAACCTGGAACTGAAGGCACTAGAGTCACAGCTCCAAGAAGTGAAGTATTAAGCCGAAAAGATACAGGCACAGTCCCTGTCAGCTGTGTAAATAATGAAGTGCTCCCAAGAGAAATTCATTGTACAATAACAAATCCATACTATCCAGAGCAGAGTTATGGAGGTAACTCGGAAACTCCAACCCATACAAGACAAGGCCTATCAATTGTTTACAGAGGTAGAAGGCCAAGGAGAAGAGATAGAGCAGGTTGTCACTACAGTTGAAAAGCATCTAGAGGAACCTATAAACGATGTATTCATCCAAGAGTTTGTTGAATAGGAAGTCGTAGAACAACAGCAAGTCGAAGTGGCTCGAGCAAAGCTCAAGGCATTCGAAGCAGAACTAGTCAGACCAGAATGACTCGAGATGAGTCACAGGTGAGGGTTGGGGGCATGTTGGCCCTTGACAAAGTTTTGGGAGATCCTTGGTCAAGTTTGACCTATTTTGGGACTTTGAGAGCCTGTCGAAGATGGAGCGCAAGAAGAAGCTGAGATCGCGGGATCTCAGCCCCTTTTTGGGTCTTTTTTGGGATCTGGAAATATGTAATGGGTATGGGATGTCAGCCCATGGGTTTACCCATGTTTAGGCCTATTTTATATGTATAAATAGAAGGCTAGGAAACGTAAGAAGAATATTTGTGCAAGTTGGCTAAGTGCTAAAAGTTGGATCTGTGTCATCAAGAATTGTAAGGCTTCGTGCATACTGTGTGAGACTTGCAGAGCTAAGTGCAAGTCATTGTAAGAGACTGTGAAGGGCTTCGTGTTGTAATGCAAGGAAGGAGGATCTAGTGAGATGTGCAGATCTCCTGTCCTATGTGGAGTAAGGCCTTTGTGGCTCTATGCATGTAGATGACTGATTGAAGATAATAACGAAGAAGAGTTGGTGGACGTAGCCCCAGGGTGGGGGTGAACCACGTAAATACTGCATTATTATTCTTTGTGCGATGTGTTGGTTCATTTATGTGTTATTTTCTAAGTGCTTGATATAGATAGATAGATAGATCTGTTTATGATTTGTTCTTATGATGAATATGGATGTTAGATTTGATACAGGTGAATGTGCTTAGTGCTTGAATCTGCTAGATCTGATCCATTTCTTTATGCTAAGTGCTTAAATACATTAGATCTGGGTGAAAGTTGTGATGCTCTGCTTTATCTGCGAAGTACATATTGGATAAATAATGATGAACTAACTGTGCTAAGCGTATTGTAATCACAGATTTGTGTCCTAGCTAAGGTTACAGACACCTGAGTCCTGCAACCACCCCTACCTCTACCTCGGGTGAGACTTCATCTGCTTCGCAAGTGTTGCAGAAAGGGCCGGTAGTTAGGGTTTTGTTGGTGCATTGTTGTAGCATTGAACCCTAGTTTTTCCCCTGTGCCAACACTCATGCATCTTGAACAGTAGTCTTGGCCCACTTGGGCCTCTTCTTTGGCTCTACATCTGCATCTGCATGCACTAACTCTGCATATAAATATACTAAATCTATGTCTGGATCATATGAATCCTATAAATCAGAAATATCATCTGAAAAAGATTCGGCATGTGCATGCCCATCATCTCTAACACGTGGAAGAACAAAAGTGTCTTCATGCGACTGTTAAGGTACACGCGAGACACTTTCCTCGAATTGGACACTACGCTCAATGATGAGACGGTCTGAGGAAATATCAATGAGTATGTATCCCTTCACACTGTGAGGGTATCCAAAAAAGATACACTCTGTCCTATGTGGATCAAGTGTCTTCCTCTTCTTAGAGGGAATCCTAGCCCATGCACGTGAACCAAAAATACGGAAGTGGGTCACTTCCGGTTTGAGGCCACTCCAAGCATTATAAGGGGTCTTATCCTTGATATATCTATGGGGAGATTTGTTTTGGATGTAGATTGCACGATTAAGTGTTTCATCCCATAATCTTTGTGGAAGTGACTTTGCATGTAGCATGTAATATGCCATCTCTTTTAGAGATCTATTTTTCCGCTTAGCAATTCTATTTTTCTATGGAGTATAAGGAACCGTGTGTTGCAACTGAATCCCATCCTCATGAAAATGATTATGTATCTAATGGTTGACATATTCTCCCCCATTATATGTTCAGAGGACTTTGATTTTCTTTTGTGACTGTGTCTCAACAAGGGATTTGAAATCTTTGAGGTGTTGAAAGACCTATGATTTTTGCCTGACAAAGAAAATCCATGTGAAGCGTGAGAAATCATCAACAAAAATGAGCACGTACCTTTCTTTGTTGATTGATGGATGTGGAAAAGGGCCCATGAGATCACTATGGATCAGATCTAAAGGAAAGGAAGCCTTCTGAGTCTTTCCTTTGTCGAATTTCTCTTGAGGGTGTTTTCCAAGAATACATCCCTCACAAATTCCTTTGGAAAAGTGGATGCTAGGTAGACCATCAACCATTTCCTTCTTGCTAATCTGTTGCATATATATGAAATTTAAATTCCCAAAATTTTCATGTCATATCCTACTTCTTTCATTAGCATGGGTAAGAAGTAATGCAAAATCTGGTTCAATAAATTCAGAAAATGTGTAGAGTCTAGATTGATGATTTACCTCACTAGTATCAACCCTCGAATTGGTTTGCACGTCATAGATATCCAGTGCATCAAGTGTGAATATGACTCTCTTTTCGGTGTCGTATTTTTTCATTTGATACAAAGAGAGAAGAATGACGAAACGTTTGGGAACGTGTAGCACATTCTTGAAGCTTTCGTTTGTGAGTTCAATTCTTCCTTTGTCGGTGACCTCGAATGGAGAGTTGTCCCCCATCAGAATAGGAGGACCTTTGCATGCATCCAATGAAGAATAGACTTCTTTTGTGGCTTACATTTGGTGTGATGCACCTGAATCTATGATCCAAGGATTGGGAGAGGAATTGATGGAAATCAAAGCATGGCTAGAATTGCCTTTCTTGGGATTATCATCTTCTGGATTCTTCTTCTTGGCACCCTTGGTGATGTGATCTCCAAGGTTATTTTTCTGAAGTATTTGGTCCATTTAATCTATTTTTTTTTGCATGCATGCGGATTCTTGATGGAATCCTTTATGGCAGTAAGTGCATTTCTCCCCTTTTCTTCCATTTCTACCTTTGGATCCAGAGGCATCGTTGAAAGGTTTTGACTACCCTTCCTTCTTTGGATTTGCATGTGCTTTCCTTTTGTATTTTTCTTTAGATTTATGATATTGATGAATTCTATCATCTTGCACAGTAAGTGCATGTGCCCTTGGGCCTTTGATTTTTCCCATATTGATGAGCTTGTTTTTCTCTTGTGTAAGAGACTCGATAAAGGCCTCAAGAGAGCGAATTGTACAAGTGATTCTAGAGGTGAGCCTAACTGAATGAAATGTAGATACAAATACTGATTATTTTGGACCAAGTTTGGAGAGAATGGTTAGAACCATTTGTTTCTCCTACTTATATTTATCAACCCCGCAAGCCTTGAGTTGCGACAACAAATCCTTATATTTGGTAAAGAAATCTTGGATATTGTTGATTTTTTTGGATCCAAGGTGGGCAATTCCACCTCGAGCATGTGTCCCCTCATCTCATCTTGTTTTCCAAAAATCCATTCCATGGTGGTCCAGGCTTCATTAGGGGTTTTACAGGAGGATATGTGAAAGAGGAGTTAAGAAGAAATGAGACTGCAAATAGTTTTAAACGCTTCATCCATTCAATTTAGATACTTGTATTTAACTATGGATGATGTGGGATCGGTCTCTATGTTCATTGTTAACCTATATAATCCTCTACCTTGAATATGCATTATCATATTCTCCTTCCATGCAAATAAATTATACGATGTAACAATGAATTATTTTGGAAACTCCATTTTTCTGTTGTCTTCAATCTTCGATACCTGAAAAAATAATCTGGTGTGTCTTTTCCCTGGCAGTCCGTCAGGTCTGATACCATGTAAATGTGTTGAAACTGCACATAATATATCTATCTATCAAAATGACATACATAATTTGCAAATAAAATGTGAGAAAAGAGAAGCATGAGAGAAACAATGGAATAATTCTCATTAAGCAAATGAATGAATAATAATTTAGACATGATATACTATGTATAACTCAACTAATGTGCATTGGAGAAGAATCTGTTGCACCATAGTGGTGGTCTAGAGTGATATAGACACATACCAGTAGTTATGGGAGTAAACTACCACCTAGTCTAGTCTCTCAGGCAATTATGTGAGTGACCTGCCCCTAGTCTGAGTTAACTAGTCTCTCAGGCTTCAGTTAACGGACTGAAATAGAATGAAGTGAGGAGGAGATCAGGGAATCATGAGTAATTTTCTAGTATGGTTGATCCAGGTGGATATCGGTGGCCACCCACCTTTTCCAACTGGCTCAAAACAACTTTCTAGCAATTTTGATAATTTACTATTTTTAGCAGTTTTTTGGGTCCTTAACTTCTGGAGCTATTTTGAGGCCCTAAACGATGTTTTTTGGGGTACGTTGTGGTCACAATGATGAAATTTCGTGCAATTGTTGCATTCCTCGGATAGATATTTCCAATGGGATATCATACACCTAAAACGGAGATCGTATGCAAAAGTTATGACCCTAACAAGTTGATGTACTGACTTACCCAAATGGGTCCCACATGACTTTTGGTGCTTCATCTCCTAGGGTTAGGTTTTTGGATGTTTAGGGTTTTTGAAACTCCTATTTATTGTAAAAATTCCTTGAGAGCTTCATTGTAATCATCTTCTTGTGAATGAGCGCAGTCGTCACATCTCTTCTCAGAGATAAGATGCCACCATTCCAACAAGCTTGTTTTCCGCTGCATTTTACAGTTTTAGCTTATCTTCTTATTGAATAGAAAACCAATTTTAATCTATCTTTGTTATTCTGTGTTAAGCATCTGGTAATAATCTGTATTCATTTCATTCTGCTCATAAAATCCGGATCAATGGTGATAATCCCAAGGACAATGCACATTAGCTAGTGATGATCCCAATTTTTCATGGTGATGATCCCAATGTGGCATCTAGACTCCACTCAACTTATCAAACTAAAGTGTGAAATGAAGAGAATATTCTCCCTAAACTATAGGATACTAAATAATGACTAATAAACATAGGGAAAACCTTAGGAAAAATAAATCATAGGTGTGTGTGAAGTATCTCCAACAAAAGTTTCTATTTTCTCTTACATCAACCAATGAATACGGGGAATATTACGTTACAAATCAAGTACTATAGTTCACCTATATAAAGTAAGGAATCTACTTCAGTCTTTTCTTTGAATCCCTTCCTTATCCCTCCATATCTTAAATAATTTTTCTGCATTGGTAGATTAAGGGAAGGATAGTGGGGTCAAATTTTAACTAGTACTACATCTATTTTATTTTATAACCCCTCTTGTACCACCCCACTCTCTTCACCCAATTGCGAAAATCAATTCTCTAACTAAGAAAATGAAAAGGGTGGAAATAAAAGACATTTGAAAGAATGTAAGTGTGGGAAGTACAAGCAAACCCATCGATACTATGGACGCTCATTGGTAGTGGGGCCATGCCTTTATGGAGCTGAGACATATTCATCGAGGCTATGGATGCTCGTGTTCAGTGAAGCAATGTCAGGAAAAAGAGGTAATTTTACATTCAATAGATGTATACTAATATCAAAACCCCCTTTCCATAATTTTTTTATCCAATAATAGAAAGAAAATAAAATAATGATATTCTTTGTATTCAGATTCATTGCTTTAAGATCGGGCATTCAAGAACTTTTCTTACTTCGGTTCATCTTATGTGGGACCCATAAAAGTGTTGTATTGTACGAGAATCTTGTGAAACTTTTCATTCGATTTTGATAAATTTAATCTTATTATATAAAACCAGATATAATTGGGTTTCCCAACATGTCACCAATTGTTGTGTCAAACAACTGTTGGAAGATTGGTTGTTGTCATTGATGTCAACCCTAGTAATTGGTTTTGGACCGCAAGATTGATATGGTATTTGGACATGAATTAAAATGCACATGTAGATACAACACCCATGGATGGATAGTATACATCATGTTGTTTCCAGTGGTATGTGGCACGTCATGTGGATCCTCATGGTTGAGGAGAAATGAATTTTTGAAGATGACAAAGTGAATTGAAGAAGGAAATACAGGTTGGCCCTGAAGACAATTAAAGAAAAGAATTACAAAATAAGAAAGTATCAGGTGGGCCCTATTGTTAAAAGAAAGTGACATAAATGGTATAAATACATATAATTACATTCATTTTATATACAAGTCGAATTTCAGAGGAAATCAGAAGTAAAGAAGGCCGGATTTAAAGGGAGGATGAAGTCTTTTGGTGATGTGTTCTAAGGTATGTTATTTACAGGTCATGTTACCATTTTCGCTATAATTTTTTTTATAGAAATATCAAGATGGTGAAATTGATATTTTATTGAGAAGACATATAAAGGTACCTATGGTAAAAAATTCATCTCTTTATTCGCTATAATTTTGGAGATACACTCTGTGGAAGATAGAGTTTTTGAGTAGTCCTGAAGCAAGTCAATAAACAGGTGTTCCGGGTAAAACAGTAATAACTTATTCATAGAGAATCCAAATGATGTGAGACCAATTTCATTGGAAATTGTGTGTACTTTAGTTTCTTGTATGTGAGTTTCATAATCTGATGTTAAATATTGAGCATGGGGCATTATGTACAAGTTCGCTCTCCTGAATAAACCAGAATTGAACAAGGTCTACCATTCTCTCTATAACTTATTTTTGGGGAGGATTCAAGGAGTGAAACTTGGAGAAGTTTTAGAGAATAAATTGATTAATATTATCTACAGGATCATAGTATTCCAAGAATTGAATAATTGCATAAGTTGAAGAAGTCTCAAGAAGCATTATCAGGTTCTATGTGATGGTTGGTTGATGGTGATGATTTAATGTAAAGTTTTATTATCTCTCATATATTCTTAGGTGGAAGGAAGGGGAAAGGATGGAGAGTTCAAACCTCTCTTTATATTGGATTATTTTATCTTCCTCTTGGAGGTTTATCCCTACCTTTACATTTGGAAGTTGAAGCTACCTTTGGAAGTCATTACTTCCCTTGAACAATAACTATTGATTATTTCTCATATATTGTGCATGGCATATTGTGTTGTATTGGTGTAACTCTTATACTATTGTTCATCTCTCATTGGATATAATTGAATGGTTTAAGTACAAGTTGAAAAAGGTTTTAAATTGTACTTGATACTGATTCACCCCCCTCTCAGTATCAACAATTGGTATCAAAGTAGGTTGCCTTCATAACAGTTTAACCACTGGAAAGAAAATCCTGAGCAGAGATGGATGACAATGAGAACATTTAAAATGGTATTCAAATATTTGATGGAAGAAATTATGCATACTGGAGTGATAGAGTGAAAACTTACCTAACAACTTTGGGAGTAGACATTTGGTACTCAGTTGTAGGTGGCTATGTAATCCGAAATAATGCTCCAACCGATCCAAATGAGAAGAAGCTTATGAGTTGTAATTAAAAATCCAGACATGTTATTCTAGGAGCATTGGAACCAACCATTTCTAGCAAAGTGATGGGTTGCAACACTGCTAAAGAGGTATGGGACAAATTCAAGAGTATCTACGAAGGTGATCCAAAAGTTAAGCAGGTCAAGCTTCAACAACATAGAGCAGAATTTGAAAGTTTGAATATGAATGAAAAGGAAGATATTACAACCTATTTTCTTAGATTTGATGAAGTTGTTAATGCTATCATAGGATTAGGTGAAGAGCTCGATGAATCCTTGGTTGTACAAAAAGTTTTGAGACCACTTCTCTTGAAGTATGATGCTAAGATCTCCGCCATTGAAAAAAATAGGAACTTGACCAAAATGACAATGGATGAATTACATGGGTCTCTTATAGCAAATGAAATGAGAATAGGCACAAAAAGTGACCAGCCAAACAATGAAGCATCCTTTAAAGCCATAAAGAAGACAAAAGACAAGGATAACAACCTTGATGAAGAAATAGAAAATTTCGTAAGAAGTTTCCAGAAGGGAAGTAGAAGATACGAAGGTGAGTCTCCTCTCAAATGCTTTACTGTGTTAGAGTAGGACATATTGTTGAAAACTGCTACTATAAAAATATAAGTCTCAACAATAAAAAGATATTCTACTCCAAGGATTATGACATCTCCTCGAATGAGAGTGATGAAGAAGATAATGATGGAGGAGAACTCCTCTTCATAACCCAAGAAACCCAGGATGATGATCACAAGAATTATAAAGAAGAAGAAATCATTTCTGAAGAAGATTCAGATGAAGAAACCAACCTTGATTTCTTTTGGGGATACAAAGACGATGCAGACAGTGAAGAAGAAGATGAGAATCTTGAAAAGTTGAATCGTGTTGAAACTGAAAATAACAATCTTAGAAACACAAACATAATACTAAAATGTGAATTGAGTAGTTGTGAAGAAGAGAATTACAAGATTGAAAATACCATTGATAGCTTGAAGGAACAATTAGAAGACTATGAGAAATTGAAAGAAGACTTGGATCACACAAAAGGGGATCTACTATTGATAATAGAAAAGTTGAATAAGTTCGAAAAAAGAACTGAAAAATTAGATGATATCCTTAGCAGTCAAAGATCTCCAAACGACAAGACATGAATAGGATACAATGACAGTTTTAAGACAACAAAACAAGAGAAGGAATATGAAAATGATGAAACCAACACTCCAAAACAAGCTGAACAACAAGATAGAAGACTAGAATTCAGAAGGAATGAGACATCAAGAATATCCTCTCCCACC
>JASDQU011026104.1:0-11758 GCA_032191745.1 Picea mariana
TCTACTGGGGACCCTCTCAGGGGTCTTTATTGCTTCGTACCAGACCAAGAACCCCAAGCGTCTACTGGGGGCCCTCTCAGGGGTCTTATCCACCAAGGATCAACCCATGCCTCAGGCATGGGTACCCTGGACATTTCTAGGGGCCCTAGACATATCTATGGGCTTTAGCTGCTTGGTCTCAGACCAAGAACCCCAGTCATATATGAGGGGTCTTTACAAGGGTCTTTGGCCATGGCACTATCTGTTTGGTCCCAGACCAAGAAACCCCAGGGGTGCACTTGGGGGCCCTAGATCTCGGCTAGGGTCTTTGCCATCCTCCCGGAGAATGGCTCTTGCAGCTGCTTTAAATTTAACAATATAAGTGTAAGGTAATGAGAGAACAATTATGCCTACCTTCTTTTATCAGCTAAGGTAATGAAACCCATTGCACCTTTTCTTTTTTGTAGCACCT
Organism: Picea mariana; assembly: GCA_032191745.1. Taxonomy (NCBI): domain Eukaryota; kingdom Viridiplantae; phylum Streptophyta; class Pinopsida; order Pinales; family Pinaceae; genus Picea; species Picea mariana. Next base: position 452 of record JASDQU011026104.1, read on the forward strand.
ATGGTTCCTCGTAGCACCTACTGTTCTTCATAACACTTACCCTCCTTCACTTTGTAGGCTAAGATAAGAACCCATTGGAACCTACTCTGTTTTATTCATAAGTGTATGAGAATTACCTGTTGTATCTTCAATGTTGGTTGGCTGCTAACTGAATATTTATTATAATCACTATAAAAAAATTATTGTCAGATGAGTAGTTGGTAAAGTCACTATGAGCCATCTTCAGATGATTACCGTTATTGCATTCTCATATCTTCTTGTAGTCGTTCATGATAAGACAGCAGCTCTGGGGGCCCGTGATTGTAAACAAATTCTCTTATTGGCCTGCTATTCGTGAAAAGACAGTTTTGCAAAAATATAGCTTCAGATCAGGTAAATTGATATGTTGAGGACTGTACTACTGCAGACATACTTTTTTTTCTTGGTTAATTTATGAAATAAGACACTTACTTCAGTGTGAGAGGTAAGGGTGAGATCACCAGGTTGAGACAGACATATTTTATTAATTGGCTGTTGAGACAGATATATTTTATTAATTGGCTTAAGAATGTGTGCTTTCCCCTTACCCATGCACTTGTGACCCACCTCCCAAGGGTCTTTGCAGGTGAAGCAAAGCTTCTTCCGCCTGAGCTCCCTTCGAGTTTGTTCGTCCAAACGATCCTTCCCTGTGCATTCCTTCTAAAATGGCTTCCTATCCTGAGGCTTATAATTTTGTTATCCTGTTGAAGGCAGCATATCATGCCAATATTTGTCACTGTCTTCCTTGACATAATGTTAACTTAGCTGCACCCCGCAAATGATAAAAAAGGGTTTCTTTTGATTGTGTTTGTGGTAGGTTGGGCAGAAGCATTTCTGGTCAGCCCTATTTGTAATACCAAACAGTAAACATATTATTGTCGTAACTTGTCTGTTGAACATTTCAAGTTTTCTATATCCTCTGTATTGGTAGCAGCGTAAGTTTGTCAATTTTATTTCTTGTATTATATTTAAGAGCTGTAAGATTTGGACAAAGGTGCCAATTAAATTCTTTACTTAGCACCTTCTACGATACAAGTTGCTGATTACTGGAGTGAAATATGCACTCACTGTCCATTGTAGGGATTTGTTTGCCTCAGATAATCATTGTTTTCAGTGGATATGATACCTTAGAAATTATTTTACATAGGATGCAGGGTTAGTCTGCTTGTTGCTTAAGGACTTTATTTATATATATGAGGTGAGTTTCTGGAAATAACAGGCACTACAATATTTAAATTTTGAGGCATTGAGTTTATCATGGTTTTGTTATTAGATATAAAAGGTTGATGTTGTGACTATGCTAATAAAGTAAGAATGGATATAAAAAGTTGCTGTTGTGACTATATTGGGTTGCTGTTATGATTTATTGTGACTATGCTAATATAGGCTTCCGGTTTCTTAGGTTTGAAGAGATGGGACAAGTAAATCATTGAAGATGCTCCAAATTGCAAGTTTCTCTTTAAAAAACATTTACCTGTTACATCAGACCTATATTTTGGTTATTTTTTGGAAAAGACTTTATTAAGGATGGATCTGTCTCTATCTTAAAAGATATGAGAAACAGATCATGAACTTATTTTAAATACTGGTACTTGCCCAGAAATAGGGACATTCTTTTGGGACCTGAAGATGGACTTATCTTTTTTGGGAATGATATGAAATGCAGTTTGCTTTTTGGCTTTAGTCCTTATGTAAACTGTACGATGTGATTATTGTCATATTATTTTCATGAAAACATATGTTATGAATTAGCTTTAGTCTGTTCAACACTTATGCTTTTATGTTGTGCTGATCTCTTGCATGGTCCATCATTTATTGGTGATCATAATCTCTGTGGCTAATCAAATGTCTGTAGATTTTGAGTTTATGTCAAATGTTAGAATTTGATTATATCATTTGTCGGAGATTGGAGTTGATTTCATCTCCAGATTTTGAATAATATAAAGTCACATGAGAAAAATACATTTGTCTTTCTGTTTCTTATAGATTGCTTTCGAAATATAAAATTTCTTGAGTTATTTCAGGAAATATCATTCTTTGCTTCTTGCCATAGATTTCTGCCTGGCAACAGGTTAAGTGGAGTTTACATTACATAGAAAGACAAATAACTTGGTGCTTTTTCTTTATCGCTGATCAGCATCAAGTTAGTTAGTTTTTCCTTTTAGTTGTTTTATTTACTTTATGAATGAGTGATGATTAAATCATTCAAACTTTTAATGCTTTGTTCCATTACACATATCATTTTGAATCTTATTCATTCATTTTGTTATTTGCAGCTTATAGAAATAGAATAATTTCCTTAGTCTTATATCTTATTCAAACTTTGTTTCAGTAGTTAAACTTTCATTTTCACAAGGCTTTATGTAAACCTTGTATATATACATACATACTGTATATAATAAAATTATATGCTAGGTATATATATATATATCAACAGATAAGATTATATAGATAGATAGTTTGTACCTCTCTTAGTTTACTTTAGTATTTTCATTGGCTAACAGAGCCACTAAACTCATCAGGGTAGGTTATTTTAAACGGCGTGGGTTAACTAGACAACCCCGGACCGAATCTTCTCTTCTCGTTTACGGTGTGTCATAACTATCCATCCAAAACTATCCACAAACGGTTCATAGAAGCCTCTACCACCAGGGATTTATAAAAATATTAGTTCTTTTTGCTCTCTGTGAATTGGGAATGTCTTGGGAAGAACTTATAGAATCTCTAGGGTTATAGGATGAAGAGCCCAATGCACAACAACCATCAGAACAGAAAATCCAACAACTGAAATATCCCAAATCCATCGGATTTGGATATTTACTACGCTGGTGATCTGGCTACAGATCTAATACTCTGGGGGTTTATGGATGTGTTTTAAAAGGTTTCTGGCTGCATTTGTGATTATATTGATATGTTTTGTACCATGCATGTGATTGTTTTGGATCCAAAAACAACTCAATAGCTTTATTAAGTAAAATAACATGAATTACAATATAGCATGCGGAAAATAAGGGATATAACCTTAGCTAGATCTCGTAGAGAGTGGCCATAGTTGGAATACAATGCAAAACACTAAAGAAAATACCTGAAACAATAGAGATAGGTAGATTTGATGGTCAACATGGAATATCCACTGCATGTGAGACCAGATTTGTTGCATGCAATAAAAAATACCCACGACAAATGTTGTTGGAAACTAGAAAACTCTTCCTGGTGGCTATACTCGTCCGATCGACCTGAAAACTGTCTCAGAATGGTCGCCCTGCTACCTCGGAGCCTTTCCTTGACTATCTTCCTGAAGATATGACCAATATCGGTTTGTATAAATCATGACGAGAATCCCTTGGGGTTTGTGCACTTCCTGAATCCCACTGGCACGCCCTGGGTGATCTGACGGTCAGAATTTGACTCTGTCTGCCTCAATGAGTGCGCCCTAATCTCCTTTGTACTGGGTAGGAAGGGAATCATCGGATTTGACTTGGTTATCCCTCTGGAACCCTGACTGAGTATCCTCAAGAGCTACACACTTCTTGACTGGGAACCACGCTCTGGTCTTTGCAAGTGAAGGAGAGCTTCTTTCTCACCAACTCCCTCCTGGTCTCATCATCCAACTTAGTTTTTCCTTTCCAATCCCTTTGAGGATTCCTCTGATCCTTATCTCTCTATGGTATAAAGGGTTTGGTGAAGGTCTTTTGTTTATGCATTGAATCCCCCATGTCTATGCATTGAGTCTCCCATGTCTCTAGTGCACATGATAACATACTGTAGGGTGTGAGGCTTAAAAGCCTTAAGCCAACCTCTTAATTGCTCTGTCAATGCTTCAATGAAAAGCATCAACAACCGGTGCTCAAATATGTCGGAAACTGCGACTACTTTCCATTGAAACTCTGTGATGAAGGCCTCAACTGATATGGTCTTCCTCAACTATGTCAAATCCCTGAAATGGAGCTCTAGATCCCTCATGTCAAACCTCTCCATCAAACGCTCGCTGAACTCCAAGTAGGATGTGATGTGGTTGTGACCCAAGGTCACCAGCCCATGGTACCACCACTCGTGGGCTTACCCATCCAAATGTAAATGTAGCGAAACTGATCGCCTTTGACTCTGACATCCGATTGAGCTTGAAATATGTGTCAAGCTTCTGCACCCATGCTTGAGCGGAACATTTATCCGAATCGTCAAAAGAGGGGATTGTCAATTTCCCAACTTTCCTGATAAAATCTATGTTTTGTGGCTGCATGTTGCCCTTTTGTGCCTCCCTGGGCCTGTTTCGATACCAGATTGAACAATAGTCCATTAGACTCATGTCTGTGTGAAACTCTGGACCTAGTGCCAAATAGTCTTGCTTGTACTCTACAAAGGCTCTGCTGGCCCTGTCTGCCCCTGTCGTGGTTGCCCATGTCCTGGCTGCCCTTGTATTGGTTGTCCCTGCCCCACCGACTGTCCTGTCTAAAACTGTGGGAATAGAGGTATAGGTATCCTCCCTGTTGAAGTCTAGGTACGAATGGGTGTCATTTGTCCACTTGTACCTTCTACATTCCCACTGGAGCCACTTGCTCCACCTCCCGGGTGTCCTATCTGACCAACTGCGCCCCCTGCTATGCTAGCACCAATCGTGCTCAAGCTATTCTGGATGATCTGGGAGTTAAGCACCATATAGGCTATGGTATTCCTCATCTCTTGCTTTTCTCTGGCTAGGTCATTCAATATGGTCCTAGTACTGTCAAAAGGTGGCACTGAGCCGCCCCCACTGCCCTCTAGTTGGTCCTCTCCGCGACCCATCTCTTCCTCGTCTTTTGCCTCTGCGTGGATGTGGTCTTTGTACTCTGTTTCAACCTCTAAAACTAAACTGATGTGGAAGGGGTTGTAATCCCTTCTATGGCCCCTGCGGTAATGTGCATACTCGTCTCCAATGTGACCCCTACCCGATGAATAAATTTCCCCTTTTCCCGAAATCATGGAGTCATGAGTTATGCTTCTTCACAGGCTGGCAGGAAGAAGGCTCTGATACCACTGAAATATCCTTAATCCCTTGAATTTGGATATTTACTGCTACGCTGGTGATCTGGTTGCAAATCTGATACTCTGGGGGTTTCTGGATGCGTTTTAAAATGTTTCTGGCCGTGTTTGTGGTTATATTTATATGTTCTATACCATGCATGCGATTGTTTTGGATCCAGGGACAACTCAATAACTTTATTAATTAAAATAACATGGATTACAGTATAGCATGCGAAAAATAAGGGAAATAACCTCAGCTAGATCTCGTAGAGAGTGACCATAGCTAGAACATAATGCAAAACACTAAAGAAAATCCCTGGAACAATAGAGATTGGTGGATCTATGGTTAGCACAGAAGATCCACTGCATACGAGGCTGGATATGCTCCATGCAATAAAAAATACCCACGACAATTGATGCTGGAAACTGAAAAACTTCCCCTCGTGGCTATACTCGTCTGATTGGCCTGAAAACTATCTCATAATGGTCGCCTTGCTTCCTCGGAGCCTTTCCCTGGCTATCCGCCTGAATATATGACCACTATCGGTCTGTATGAATCCCTTTTGGACTCCCCTGGAGTTTGCGCACTTCTTGAATCCCACTGTCACGCCCTGGGTGATTTGACTGTCAGAATATAACTTTGTCTATCTCAATGAGTGCGCCCTAGTCTCCTCTGTACTGTGTCAGAAGGGAATTGTCGGATTAGGCCTCGTTATCCCTGTGGAACCCTGACTGAGTATCCTCAAGGGTTGCACACTTCTTGACTGGGAATCACACTCTGGGAGATCCCTCCATCAAAATAGACCGATACTGGTCTCAAAAGATGTGCCCTGGTTCCCTCTCCAATGGGTTGGAAGGAATCCGCTGAATCTGCCCTTGATGGGTCTAGGCAGAAAAAACACCTTAACTAAAAGCAAGCAAACAACGTAGGAAGAAGCAGGTTAGTCCTAAAGTATTTACATTTGAATTTGAGCTATTGGACACACAGATTGGAGAGCCTCCTGAGGCAAAACAAGGTAGAAAAAAAAGGGGAAATAGGTCCCATAAATGCCTAGTAAACCAAATCGAAAGACCAAGTTAACCAACCACCTAAGGGTGAATTCCAAAGCCTTGTTCGATCCATCCCTCAAGGAGCAAAAACGTATTTTAATTGAAGATCAAGACACTGATGAAGATCCCTCCGGGTTTACCAACATGGAGGAAATGGCCATCCACACCTTGAAGGAAATGCCAGTAGGCAAGACCGGAAAGAAGCGCAACAACGGACAGAGCTAAAGTATTAAACTTGCTGATTTGGAAACATAGTACACTACTAGTCCAGACCCAGAGAAAGATTTAGAAGACATAGGGCCAAACCCAAAGCATGATTCTGAAGAGACTAGTCCAGAAACAAAGCATGTCCCAAAGCAGGTTTAGAAGAGACCAAACTAGAGGCAAAGGGGAAAATGCTAATGGTACATGAGCCTATGAAAAACAGCATTGAAGACGAACCTGAGAAGAAGCCCAGGTATGAGATGAGACCTAGGAAAACTAAGCTCTCCATTGATCTCAATAGGCCTACTCAGGAAGAGCATGACCTTAAAAATTGGAACAAAGTGGGAGCATAGATTTAGCCTAAAGTTGAAGAAATGGAGGACAACAAGCATCAGGTGGAAACCCTCCAACAACATAAAGATAGCATGCAGAAACAGATTCAAGAGCTGCAACAACAAAATCAAGCACTTGAGATGCAACATTCAAAATTGCAAAAAAAAACACCAAAAGACCTGCATGTTCCTAAAAGAAATCATCTAAGTCTATTCTGTCAACAAGTAAGGGAATCCGAAGCCCTTGTGAGTTTTATTCCAGTGTTGAAGGTTTCTTTCTCCAACTAGTGGCATACGTGTGGATCCATGCAAAGTCAAGAACAAGTTCCAGCCTTTGAAGACTTTTGTTGTGCAACTACTACATTTTTGTTATTAGCAATGACTCTAGTTCTAGTTATAAAATATTTTGTTTTAGTTCGAGATACCATAGCTAGTTGCAATGTAATTTCTTTTTGATAAAAACAATGTTTTGATTAGGTCGAAGTTGTGGGCCTAGAAAGGGGGAGTTATCCCTACAAATTAGCACTTGAATTCTACTTCACTCAATGTATGAAGTGTTTCATGAATTGTAATCATAATTGAATGGTGAAGTCTAAGATCTACAGGTCTGAATGTAATGCAAAGCTTAACTCTAAAATTTAGATTTGAGATAGGCATTCAAACCCTTTTGATGGATAAATAGAAGAATATGGGAATGTAAAGGGGGTCAACTATTTTTTGGGTGTATCAAGCTATCCAGATATAGACTTGGCTTATGAAGTGTAACGATATGCAAAGTTTTCTACTCGGTGAATATAATTTATGGTGAACAGACTGTTTTTCTCAATCTTACTTGTCTTTTCTTCTTATTTGAATGCATGTTGAATGTTTTGCAAAGAAAATATTCTTTCTCTTTCAACTAATGTGCTTACAACCTGTTGAGAAATGTATTGTTTTAGGTTTAATGCAATGTGTTAGATCTAAAGTTTCTAGTTGCAAGTGACAAATTGTATGCTTGTTAGTGCTTTTGTCCCACTTTTATATCTTTTATCTGCTACAACAGAATGCATGCCAAGGGAAACATTTTAGTGACTATTGTTGAACAGTCCAACTAGATCCATGCCCTTGAAACTCATCCATCAACTGACCATCAAAACAAATAAACCAAACTGATAAAAAACCAATCATTCCAACCACTGAGGTGGCCTAGCTCTGCCCTTAGCAGTCAGGTGCAGACCTTAGGACCAACATCTTCTAGCGCTATTGCCGGGGAACAGAGTAACGAAACAATATTTCTCTGGGAGAACGACAATGATTAGATCTTATCTTTGATGGTGAACAAAGATCAGGCACACAACTGACTACCATCTTTCACCTAGTGACTCCACTGAATGCAAATCTACTAGGTAACTATGGCTCCCAAGAAGGGATTCAAGAAATCAAACTCTGAGCATACTAAAGCATCAAAAGCCAACCCTGATATTAATTATGACACAACAACTTCTTATCCAGAGAGACAACTAAGGAAATCTACACTTGCTCAGAGACATCCCTTACCATCCAAAGGCAAGATTGCATCTGAAAAGGCTACCCCTGTCCTCAACAAGAAGCAACCTGAGATTATTATTTTGAAAATCCCCTTGTGATAAGCCCTCGGATATCTCCTGCCTCAACTTCTACCTCATCATCTTCTCAAGCAACCACCCTAGTATCTCCTCCTCAGCCTCAAAGCCCAAGTGTCCCAAAGATGACTGTAAACAGGATGGAAGCCATCATCACAGCCAGATATGCACCATTAGTGCCGCCTCAAAACCTAAATGCATATCCAACAGGAGACTACAAGAAATATCTGCCTAGGTACAATGGTGAAGGAGATGTCACTGTTGAGGAACATCTAGTAGCCTTTTACAACTTTGTACACAATTTTAACATTAAACATGCATATGTTTGGATGAGGTTGTTTGTGCAAAGCCTGGATGGAGAGGTAAGGAAGTGTTCCATGGTCTTCCCCCATACTCAATTACAGGTATCGAGGAATTGGATGAAGCCTTTCTAAAACAATGGGGAGATATGAGGGATTACCTATACTACATCACTGAGTTTGGGGCTTTGAGAAGAAAGAATGGTGAGTCTGTTTCAGATTTCACTAAGAGGTTTAATAAGATGTACAACAAAATCCTTGATGAGATCAAGCCAACTAAAACCTCAACCAAGATCACATTTGCAAATGCATTTGATGCTGAATTTTCTCTGCCTCTTTGCTATCTATGCAAGAGGCATCCCTTGAGGTCAAGTCTAATATTTTAGCATCAGAAAAATTAAAGACCAAATCTAACAAGGACAAAAAGAAACAGAGAAAAGATGTTCCTTCTTCTTCTTCTTCTAACCCAACATAATCTTACTCAAAACTTGATGAGATGACCAGAACATTGAAGGCTCTGACTTCATAAATAACTAAATTAAAATGAGAAGCCAAGCAACCAAACAAGACTTATCAGGATGCTGCAAACATGAATCCTAATCAATTTAGGAGACCTAATAATGCCCATCAAATCATGCAGAGGGATAGAAGGAATGTTGAAGATCAGAGGGTTGTTCCCCCTTTTCAGAACAATGAAGTTGAAGAGATGGACAGAAGTAATGATATTGGATATGACTCTACAATCCCTTTTAATGAAACTGACCTCTATCCTAGTCACCTAACCCAACAAGAGTATGAAGTTTCTCTAATGTCAAACATCTTTGATGATGACAGAAAGGGAGATGAAGTTTTTCAAAGTCAACCTCAAAAGAAGTACAATCTAAGGCCTAGGCCAGGGGATCCCAAAACAAATGTGCCAACTTAGAATAAGAAATCAAACCTTCCACCCAAGTAATGTCCAAACAAAGAAACAAGAAACAAAACAGATTAGCAACAACCAACTAAACCTGTTGTCTCAAAGGTGAAAGAAGTGGGCATACAAGTAATCTCTTTTAATATAGAGCAAGAGTTAAGAAAAATCAAGATTCCTTTACCTTTGACATAGTTAATGAAAAATGAGCCTTTTAAAAAGTCTATCATGAAAGTTTTGAAGCCAACTGTTTTTGCTATCTCATCTAATGTGATAATCCTGGAAGATAAGAATCCTTCTATCAACATTGGCCTACACATTGAAGATGGGTCCGATTCTTCCCCACCTTTTTACATATCCTTGAATGTCCATGACAAAATTCTGCACAACTGCCTTATGGACTCTGGGGCCTCACATAATGTCATGCCTAAGGTTGTCATGGAAGAGTTAGGGTTAGTAATCACCAAGCCATACCAATACCTTTACTCGTTTGATTCTAAAAAGGTTAAATATTTGGGAGTAATTAAGGATTTGGTTGTTTCTCTATTTCAGTTGCCCATGCAAAACGTGGTTATGGATATTGTTGTAGCTGATATACCTCCCAAGTTTGGCATGCTTTTATCCAGGTCATGGGCCAAGAAAGTGGGAGGATCTATGCAGATGGATATTACATATGCGACCATCCTTGTTTTCGGAGGAGAACATAGAAGATTGTACAAAGAAGTCAACTTGGCTTACATTGTGAGTGATCATCGGAACTTAGGTAACCATCCTATCTATGTTGTAGAAGATGAAACCGGGTCATCTATTTTCCATATCAATCACAATGCTCTAGAATTATCAATTAGCAAATGCAATAATCAACCAGAGATAGGCCAAGGAAATGAAATCTCGAAGATGTATTTTGATGGCTCATCTTCAAAGGAGCGCTTTGGTGTTGGCATAGTCCTTATTTCCCCTTCAAAGGAAGTGGTTTCACTCTCATATAAATTAGAATTTGAAACAACTAACAACATAGAAGAGTATGAAGCCTTAGTGATGGGGTTGAGAGCTCCCAAGAATATGGCCACTGAAAAATTGGTAGTCTTCGGTGATTTTGAATTGGTTGTTAATCAGGTAAATGACATTTATCAAACAAAACAACTGAGGCTGAGGTAGTACAAGAATGAGGTAGGGGACATAGTTGACAATTTCTTTCTGGCTTTCAATATTTCTTTTATCCCTGGAGATGCTAATCAAAGGGTAGACTCTTTAGCTCTGGATGCTAGTACCTTCAGGCCTCCCATTGGTCCAAATGTTAAATATGAGGTGCAGGTTAGACACATAAGAACCATACCAAACAATGTCAAACACTAGCAGGTTTTCAACGACGATCTAGAGCTCAAGAGATTTCTGCAAACCATTCAGGAATTTTCAAATATCTCCATTGACCAAGAAAATGAGAACGATGAAACAAAAAATCAGTAGGCACCTCCTTTTCTAAATAAGGTGGCTAGTCACAACTTTGTGGAATTGAAAACAAATCATATTCCAAAATGGTTAGTCCCACTGGAAAGGCTTTTTGACAACATTGATGTCTCCAGGAAAGCTGCAATTAAAATTCAAGAACAAGAGGTTGTAGACTGTAATATTGGGACAACTGCAGATCCCAAGATCGTCAAGATATCCAAAGCGTGTTAGAAACACAGGACCGTGGAGCAGTAAAATAAAACAAATGCGGAAACAAAACACAGAAGATACACAATACAATAGAGACACAGATTTACGTGGTTCATCAAGTGTGGGCTACGTCCACCAGAGAAATTGCCAGGTCCTTCCTTTATTATTATCCAGCATATGAAGGGATACAACCTACAGCAAACCCGTTGTAACTTCCTCTTCTTTATCTCACA
>JASDQU011026104.1:12004-26103 GCA_032191745.1 Picea mariana
GTGTACATACTTCTGGGGTGTAAATACTTCATGGGGTATAAGCACAGCTGAAAGTAAAAGACCTTTGAATCAGGAAGATAATCAGGCTCCACAACCAACAAAGCGTTGTCATATGAGAAAAGAGACAAGTATGTCATCCTTATGAAAAATTTTGTTAATATTTTTGCATGGTCTTATGAGGACTTGAAAACTAAATTTCTTAACGAGATTTGTACCAAATTTTGCCGAGATCATTAGGCCCATTACAAACATGCTGAAAAAGGACGCTGAAATTAAGTGGACACAGGAAGCAAAGTCATCCTTCCAAAGGATAAAAAAATCTCTCATTGAAACCCCTGTTCTAGTTAGTCCAGATTATTCCAAAGAATTCTTAATTTTTTCTTTTGCCTCTGAGGAGACTATTGCTGCTGTACTATTGCAAAAGAACGAAGACGGGTATGAACAACCCATCGCCCTTTTCAACAAAACACTCAGGGATGCATAATTGAAATATGACATATTGGAAAAGCAGGCTTATGCCTTAGTGAAGGCCTTGGAATCCTTCAGAGTTTATGTTTTAAGATAACTGCTTATGTCCCTAGCATCAGTATAGAGGAGATCCTTGTCCAACCAGACAGCGAGGGGAAGAGAGGCAAATTGATAGTCAAACTTCTGGAATGTGATCTGAGTATAAATCCCCCTAAACTGGTGAAGGGACAAGGCCTTGCAAAACTGTTATCTAATTCAAATTACAAAGTGCTTGAATTGCACCATATCTTCAACCATCCAAATGCCCCACTGATACAGGCTGAAAAAAAAAGACACTGCAGGTATTGGAAAACTATTCTCTTTCACCCTGGTATAAAGACATCATTTATTTTTTACAACATCTAGAATGCCCAACAGAGTTGGATAAATCCAAAACCAGATCTCTTAAATTAAACGCTGTAAAATATTGCATTTTAAATCATAGTTTATATTGGAAAGATCCTGCTAATATTTTGCTAAAGTGTGTGGATGAAGACGAGTCAAAACAGGTTATAACTGATATGCATAAAGGAGTTTGTGGAGGGCACCAACATTGGAAAGTGACAACCCTCAAAGTTTTAAGGGATGGATACTACTGACCCACCATATTTTCTTATGTGTTTACCATGGTCAAAACATGTGAAGTGTCAAAAATTTGCTGGAAAGCAGAAATTGCTCTCATTGCTATGAAGATGATTATTGTAATGGCCCATTTTAACAATGGGGCCTAGATTTCATTGGGGAGATAAACCCAACCTCCATTGGACAACACAAGTGGATCCTTACTGCCACTAATTACTTTAGAAAGTGGATGGAGACTATTCCTACGATGAATGCCACTGACAAAGTGATCATGAACTTTCTAGAAACAAACATATTTTTGATGTTTGGATATTCCAAGAAACTAGTAACATACAATGCTCATGCATTCAAGTCCAAGGCCATGATTGATTTCTGTGGGTATTACAACATTATCCTGACACATTCTACACCATATTACCCACAGGGGAATGGGTTGGCAGAGTCATCAAATAAAACCCTCATCAGGGTTACTAAAAAATTGGTGGCTGAAAACAAAAAATCATGGTATTACAAACTAAAGTATGCCTTATGGGTTGACAAGATCAGCACAAAAAAGTCACTGGGTACCTCCCCATTTAAGCTAGTCTATGGGGTGGATGTCATTTTTCCAACCCAACTTGGTCTACCAGTGTTGAAATTTTTGCAGGAAGAAGTGGAGGAGCCTATTTACATTCAAAGGACAATTTTTTCAGATTATTGAAGTCTAACAAAGAAGATAAATATTAAATGAGAAAACTAAGGCTTACTAGAGCAAGCTCAATACAATCTTTGGCAGGAAAACCAAAAAAGATACTTTTCAAGCAAGTGACTTGGTTCTGAGAAGGGATGCTAGGAGGGAGGACAAGCCCAAGCATGGTAAGTTTGATAACCTTTGGTTTGGCCCCTTTAAAATAGCCAAGGTTCTAAATAACAATACCTTTGCATTGCAAAATCTAGATGAGACTGAGATCTTTGGAAGCCCAACCAATGGGCGCTTCCTATAGCATTATTTTACTTGATGAACCAGAGGTGGTTTAGTTTGTACATATCTGTTTTAATTTTCAGTATGATTCAATAGTTTAGTGTAAATAAGAGACTCCATATCCCAATAAAGGCATTGGGTATAGTTGCAAATTTGGTTTTCAGTTAAAATAAGACATAGATCAAGGTTGGTAAAGGAAATAAAGTGGCTAGTGGCAAGGTGTAAGAAATAAAGAAATAAGGCACACATGTTTGTTGTTCTTAGCACCTCACAAGGAAGCGCTACCCCCAATTGGAACCGATGTTAGATCCTAGGTATGCACCTCTTCCTTCTACTCATCAAACCAACGTATTCATCTATCAACCTAGCCCTTAGTTAGTCTTTCTTCTTCACTGTGTGTTAGGACATTTTGTTTTATTTCATCCCTTCTTTGTTTAATGTTAGTTGTTTTTATTTTTATAAGATTAAGTCAAGTCTTGAATTAAGTTTGGACAAGTCCTAACTATTGAAATAATGTAACTGCAAAGTGTATTCTTATTATTATTTGATATATTCTTCATTGGATCAATCCCCATTGTGGATTGATCATGTCGACTATCATAAAAGGACCAAATCCCCTTTTGCGGATTGATCATAATGTAATTGTAATAGGCTAAAGAAGAAGTTGGCCCCATAATATATCAAAGAGGCCCCAGAATATAATAAAGGTGGTTATAACCACCCAGAAGAAGAAGTCGGCCCTGCAAGTCAAAGGACACTTCCACACATGCCAGTTTTGTATAAACAAGGAGGCTAGCGCCTCACTTAGACACACACCTCACTTGCTCATTGAGAGACAAGTTTCGGAATTGCAGTTGGAGAAGAGAGAGAGAGAGAGTGACACATCTTTTGGAGAGGATCGTCTGTATTAGCTTGAGTTATCTCTTCGCATTGTATTGACAATCTATAATAAGGAAGTTTTGTTGGGTTTCCTTCCCCTAGAGGGTTTCCCAAGATAAATGATGTGTCTCTTGTGATTGTGTATTTCTCAGTGATCTTGTCTTATGTTGTTGTTATCTATTGAAATGCAAAGAACTATAATAATGGCTTAAACATTAANCTGTTGCCGTACATGAAAATTAGGGCTTTTTGATGGTGAAGCTTTTCAGCCCTAAAACCATCTAGAAAAGTGCACCCTCCCCCAAGGATTACTTTGGCACTCTCAGCGCACCTTTTCAGTGGCTGGATCTCCCGAAAAGTGAAACCCTAGTTTCACAAAAGTACCAAAAAACCAGAGAACCAGAAGTACCAAAGTACCAGAGGTACCGAAAAACCAGAAGCACTAGTCCAGAAATCTGCAGATCAAGTTTGGAAGGGTAAAAGTTGGATTTTCTCAGATCCAAGCACACTAGGCTACTCGCCTCAGCCAAGCACATCTCCTGGTAAGTTCAAAATTTGATTTTGAGCATTTTCATTTTTTGGTCATTTTCCTAGCTCCAGGTAAAAGATGTCTGCAAGCAGGAATCTCGCTGACAAACTGGAAGGCGTGGAAAACTTCCGTGCCTGGAAGTATAGGATCGGCCTAATCCTTGCAGAGAATGACCTAGCAAGATTCATCAAAGAAGAAGTGTCGGAACCCGAAGATGCTGCAGAGAAAGCAAAGCATCTAAAGGACACAATGAGAGCCCAAAGAATCATTGCAGATTCAATCAGAGACCACCTGATTCCTTATGTGTCATCAAAGAACACTTTGAAAGAAATTTTTGATTCCCTAAGCAGACTGTACGAAGGAAATAACATAAACCAGAAGATGAATCTAAGAACTCAACTGAAGAATACGAGGATGCAGAAAGGAGAAACTATCCAAAAATATTTTTCCAAAATCTCAGAATTTAAAGAACAATTGAAAGCGATTGGAGACACCATAGATGAAGATGAACTCATAATGACGGCCCTAAATGGTCTCACAATACCTTGGGATGCATTCATCCAAACGATATGTGCCAAAATGGAGAAACTGAAGTTTGATAGTCTATGAGAAGAATGCATCCAAGAAGAAACAAGAGTAACTAACCGTGAAGCACTACTAGCAAGAGATGATGATCAAGCCCTAGCTAGTCACACCAAAAGAGGAAGGAAGAAACCCTACTTCCAAAAGGAGACTCATAAAGAGCCTCAACCATCGAACAAACTCAATAATAAAAAATCTCATCCAAGGAGATTTCATAAGAGAGGACAAAGAAGGGAAAGAGACTATTCATCTGTACAATGCTATCATTGTGACAAGATGGGACACATTGTGAAATTATGTCCAGCCAGACGAGAAGAATACAAGAGGAAACATAAGAGGCACCATGCCCATGCAATTGAAGATGAAGAGCCACCTGCAAAGATGATAAGAGAACAGATCAAAGACTATGTCTTGATCTCGACCCTCTCAGGATCGGTAACACCTGGAGAGGACACGTGACTCATTGATAGTGGTGCCTCCAAGCACATGACAGGTAAAAGAAACATTCTCTCTTGTATTTCAGAAAAGAAGTTTTCTCAGAAAGTGACACTTGGAGATGATTACCAATATCCCATCAAGGGAGTGAGAGAATCAAACTACAAACTAAATTCGGGGAATTCATTAAAGATGAAGGACGTACTCTATGTACCAGGTTTGAAAAAGAACCTACTCTCCATTTAAGCTTTAGAAAAGAAAGGCTACAAAGTTGCCTTTATAGATGGAGAAGTTCTTATGTGGGCTAAAGGAGAAACCATAAATGAAGCAATCATCATTGGAAGTGAAGAAAATGGCCTGTATAGACTAAAGGGTCACTCAGAAACTGCCATGGTACACGCCATTGAAAACTCATGTGAACTTTGGCATAGAAGATTAGCTCACATCAACTACAAGGCGCTACCATACATATGCAAAGCGGTCACAGGTTTACCAGAACTCAAGGTTGACCATGAAGGCGTATGCAATGGATGCGCATAAGGGAAGAACATCAAGAACCCTTTTCCGAAGAGAGACAGCAAAGCAGGAGGAGTCCTAGAACTTATTCATTCAGATGTGTGTGGCCCAATGCCATCATCCTCCATTAGTGGGTATGTATACTATGTATCATTCATTGATGATTATTCTCATAAAACCTGGGTGTATTTTTTTGAAATCTAAAGATGAAGTGTTCAACAACTTCAAGGAATTCAAAGCCTTGATAGAGAATCTTTCTAAAAGAAAGATTAAGATACTCAGGTCAGATAATGGAGGAGAATACACCTCAAAAGAGTTCGTGAACTTCTGCAGAGATGTTGGGATCAAGAGGGAACTCACCACTCCCTATAATCCTCAACAGAACGGTGTAGCTAAAAGGAAGAACATAACAATAATGGAAGTTGTGAAGACTATGATCCATGATCAAGATCTTCCTATGTGCTTATGGGCAGAAGCAGCAATGACAACGGTTTATGTGCAAAACCGATTATCCCATAGTGCATTTGGGTTCAAGACCCCTGAAGAGATGTTCACCAGAAAGAAACCAGAGGTAAGCCATCTCAAAATATTTGGCTGCCCAATTTTTATTCATATACCGAAAGAGAAGAGAAACAAGCTGGAACCCTCAGGAAAGAAGAAAATATTTGTGGGATACTGTGAGGTCTCCAAGGCCTTCAAAATCTATATACCAGGTCACCGCCACATTGAGATCAGCAGGGATGTGACCTTTGATGAAGATGCAGCATTCCATAAATCAAGAAGATGTCAGCTTGAAGAAGTATATGAAGAGGAACCCATAATCCCCAGAACTACAGTGAGGGAGGTTCCCAGAGTCGCAGAACCAATGAGGGAAGTCGTAATTTCCCCTGATGAAGAAATTCCAGAAGACCATGATGTAATAGAAGCTCAAGAACCTCCTCAGATGGCGATGCTCCATAAAAAAGTCGTAATTTCCCCTGATGAAGAAATTCCAGAAGACCATGATGTAATAGAAGCTCAAGAACCTCCTCAGATGGCGATGCTCCATAAAAGAAAGCCAGCTTGGGCTAGAGAGCTTCTCCAAGATGGAGAGAAGTATGGTGTTCCCGAAGGAACCTCGAGACAGGTGAAAAGACCAAATCCATTCTCCAGTTATATGGCTTTGATGTGTGATGTCCTAGAGGAGGAGCCTACCTACATTGAAGAATCCATTCAGAGGAAAGAATGGGCAGATGCCATGACAGAGGAATACCAATCCATAATAAAGAATGATGTATGGGAAATAGTTCCCAGACCGAAGAGTAAAGACGTGGTATCCTCCAAATGGCTCTTCAAAATAAAACATGCTGCTGATGGAAGTATTGAGAAGTATAAAGCAAGATTTGTCGCTCGTGGCTTTTATCAGAAAGAAGGCATTGACTATGAAGAGACATTCGCTCCTATAGCCAGATACACTTCGATCAGAACCATCATAGCCCTTGCAACTAAGATGAAGTGGAAGTTGCACCAGATGGACGTAAAGATAGCCTTCCTGAATGGTGTCATCGAAGAGGAAGCGTATATAGAGCAACCTCAAGGATTTGAAGTTGAAGACATGAAGTCCCATGTCTGCAAATTGAAGAAAGCCTTATACGGATTGAAGCAAGCTCCCAAAACCTGGTATGGCCGTATAGACAATTTCCTAACGAGCTTGGGCTTTACCAAGAGTAAAGCAGATTCTAACCTATACTTCAAGGTTATGAACGATGAGCCAATAATACTATTGCTATATGTGGATGACTTATTCTTAACTGGAGAAGAAAAGCTCATCACCGAATGTAAGAAGAGACTCGCTTCAGAATTTGAGATGAAAGACCTTGGCCTAATGCATTATTTCTTAGGTCTTGAGGTATGGCAGAGTCCAAAGAGGATCTTCCTTAACCAAGGGAAGTATGCAGTCGAAATCCTGAAGAGATTCGACATGTTGGAATGCAAGTCCATGAACACACCCATGGAAGCAAAGCTGAAGCTGTTGGTCGATACTTCGTCAGAATTGATTGATGCCACACTATACAGATAGATTATTGGATCACTGATGTACATGATGAACACCAAACCAAACATCTGTTTTGTCGTGAACACCTTGAGTCAGTTTTTGGTAGAACCCAGACATGTTCACCTAGTGGCTGCAAAACATGTGATGAGGTAACTTAAGGGTACAATAGATTGTGGTCTAAGTTATGATGGAGATCATGATTTCACAGTGAGTGGATATATTGATGCAGATTGGGCAGGAAGTGTTTCTGACAAAAAAAGCACTTCTGGATGTTGTTTCAATTTGGGATCAGCCATGATCTCATGGCAGAGTAGAAAGCAATCTAGCATTGCTCTCAGCACAGCAAAAGCATAATACATTGTTGCATGTTCTACCAGCTACGAAGCTATATGGCTTCGAAAGTTGTTGCCCGGTCTATTTGACCTAGAGATGGAAGCAACCACGATCCTATGTGACAACCAGAGCTGCATAAAGATGACATAGAATCCTGTATTCCATGACAGGTCGAAGCACATAGAGATCCGATATCATTATATCCGTGACATGGTGCAGAGAGGAGCCATAATGCTCCAGTACGTTAGCACGGATGAACAAGTTGTTGATGTGTTGACCAAGCCCCTATCTCGTGTAAAGTTTGAGCACTTCCAAGATAAGCTTGGTATAGTCCGAAAGGACCTTTCTCGAAAGGGGGAGTAGTTGTTGTGATGAGATATTCCCTGCTTCCAACCTTATGGTTGTGACGTAAAGCAGGACGTGTACCTTGCTTCTGACCTTATGGTTGTGACGTAAAGTAAGATGATGTGATATGACTAGCACTGAGCTTCCGACTGAATAAGCTGTGACGTAAAGCCAGTCTAGCATCCTGCTTCCGACCTGATGGTTGTGCCGTAAAGCAGGACGTATACCTTGCTTCCAACCTTAAGGTTGTGACGTAAAGCAAGATGATGTGATGAGACTAGCACTGTGCTTCTAGCTGGATAGCTGTGACGCAAAGCCAGTCTAGTATCCTGCTTTCGACCGGATGGTTGTGACGTAAAGCAGGATGTATACCTTGCTTCCGACCTGAAGGTTGTGACGTAAAGCAAGATGATGAGATGAGACTAGCACTATGCTTCCGGCTGGATAGATGTGACGTAAAGCCAGTCTAGTATCCTGCTTCCGACCTGATGGTTGTGACGTAAAGCAGGACAAGTATCTTGCTTCCAGCTTTATTGCTATGACGTAAAGCAAGACTATGAGATGAGACTAGAACTGTGCTTCCAGCTTGATAGCTGTGACATAAAGCCAATGTAGTATTATGATGATGAGCCAGCCTCGTGCTGTGATGATGATGTATTAGTTTTATACTAATCCATATCGATGCAGATGATGATTGCATTCTTTTGAGAATGACGATGTTGCTGATGAAGAAGACTTTCGATGATTTATAGATATGCCAGTCGGTGCTCCAAGATGATATTGATGATATTGCCCTCCTAATGTCGCTGATGATGCAAACCTCTCTCTCGCCTGATGCTGTTGAAGAATACCCTTCTTGTTAAGGGGGAGTGTTGAAATAATGTAACTGCAAAGTGTATTCTTATTATTATTTGATATATTATTCATTGGATTAATCCCCATTGTGGATTGATCATGTCGATTATCATAAAAGGACCAAAACGCCTTTTGTGAATTGGTCATAATGTAATTGTAATAGGCTAAAGAAGAATTCAGCCCCATAATATATCAAAGAGGCCCCATAATATAATAAAGGTGGTTATAACCACCCAAAAGAAGAAGTCAGCCCTACCAGTGAAAGGACACTTCCACACGTGCCATTTTTGTATAAATAAGGAGGCTAGCGCCTCACTTAGATACACACCTCACTTGCTCATTGAGAAACAAGTTTCAGAATTGTAGTTGGAGAAGAGAGAGAGAGAAAGTGGCGCATCTTTTGGAGAGGATCTTCTATATTAGCTTGATTTATCTCTTGGCATTGTATTGGCAATCTATAATAAGGAAGTTTTGCTAGGTTTTCTTCCCCTAGAGGGTTTCCCAGGATAAATGATGTGTCTCTTGTGATTGTGTATTTCTCAGTGATCTTGTCTTATGTTGTTGTTATCTATTGAAATGCAAAGAACTATAATAATGGCTTAAACATTAACACTATCACCAGGGTTTTATATCATCGATGGATCACAAAAGAGTTGACCTAAGCCTATAGGTGTAAAATTGTTGATTGCAAGAATGCCAACATTCAACAAAGTTACCAATTTAATGAGAACTGTGACCTCAAAACGAGAAATTTGGCCCAAAAACCCATATTTTTGCATAAAAAACATCAAAATCAAGCCCCAAATCAAAAAGTGGTGCGACCGGTAGCACCATTTTTTAAATGGGGTCAAAATTACAACAATTTTCAAACATGGGCTTCAAAACTAAGACAATAGCTGATTTTAAGGTTTTTCTGAGCTACTGTCTAAGTTTTGAAGCCCATGTTTGAAAAATGTTGTAATTTTGACCCCGTTTAAAAAAATGGTGCTACTGGTAGCACCACTTTTTGATTTGGGGGTTGATTTTGATGTTTTTTATGCAAAAATACGGGTTTTTTGGGCCAGAGTTCTTGTTTTGAGGTCACAATTCTCATTAAGTTGGTAACTTTGTTGAATGTTGTCATTCTTGTAATCCCAACATTTCAGATGTCAAATGTCTTATAGATCTACGACTAGGTTCAACAGACTCCCATCTTGCATTTATTTCTTGTGGCAACAACCTCTTGATAATCTATGTTGTCTTGGAGCGAAGAGTTCCTCTCTTTGTCAAATGAAGTCATAAACAAGTATGTTAACATCATCTAATTTTAAGAGGTCAGTGCGACGATGAGTTGTATTTTGACCCTTTCTTTTACTCTTTCTATTGACATGTTTTTCAACCACCATCTTTGTCTTGTACACACCATTGAATGGATGTGTACTTGTTGCATACCAATGCACTTCAATTGCAATAACATCATCATTTTCTTTCTCAATATTTATAACCTTTGCAATCCAGAATGGATAACCATGTGGATATTCAGTCGCTAAAACTGCAATCATGCTACCCTCCTTAATATCTTGTACTGAACCCCTGTAAAGGTCTTCCATGACTTCACGTTGTGCACGTGACCTTCGTGAACCAATATACATTTCTCTTTCCTCTGCTTGTGTAAACTCAATAACACCTTGATATTCTTGTTGAACTTCGACAATGTTTGTTTCTTCAAATTCATTTGGCATATTTTGTGGCCGATGAAATGAAGTCTTCAACAATGTATCTTCATTTGTTGAGCTTGAAATTGTGTCACTTTGACTATTGAAAAAAGACTCCCACCAAACAAAATCAACAAAATCAAAGTACTCATATGTATCTTTAATGGATTTTTTAATTTCTTCCAGGCATTCAGAATAATCTACATCTTTATTACGCGTCCGTGCATTATGGATTTGAACAACTGATTATAAAAATAATAAATTTGATGCAAATATTGGATGATCTGGAATGAACTTCAAAAATGCTAAACCCGATGAAGGCCCCCATTCTGTAGTAGTTGAATACTACTTTTTCATTATAAGTGTTTTCCCATCAATTTTTTTGAAACAAAATTGATGTTGGAAGCTAATGCCATTAAGCTCCTCAATACATGTTTCCTCACGATGCGATCCCTGAATAAATCTTCGCATGTCAACAGTTTCTTCTAATATATGAAAAACAGGCTCTAGAATGTATGTTTTTTTAATACATCCAATCAATGATGGTAGGCTTCCAACATTTTTCCTCTTCAATGTTACTGAAAAACGACTAAACATTTGATCAATATTATCATGAGTGTGTCCAACAAGAAGGAAACCAACTTTCACCTTTTGAAAGATTCCCATTTCAACAAGCATGCTTAGATATCCAAACAAAATTTGATTTTTATTTTCACGACTAGTGTTGTCCTACTGTAGATAGGGAACTTGAGGAAGATTTCCAAACCACTAAGTGAGCACATGATGAATTATTTGTTGAATTTTAATGCTTAGCTCATGCACATGTAGTTTATTTCAATTTATCATGTACTTGAACCATAAACAATGCAACAATATCATACACAAGTGCTGCAGTTACCAAGATCACAAGAAGAATAACCATGCACAAGAATATAAGAGTTTATCCTGGAAAAACCCTTCTCAATCAAGGGAAAAACCCAACAATCCTTTGCTATAGAGTCAAGAGAAGATCCCCCACACCATAAACCCTATAGCACACAAGAGGGTGCTCTATGACCTTGAAACTTGCGCCTAAGAGAAGTGTGCACTTCAGCCGTACACTTAGCTTGAGAGAATTTTACAATGAAGTGTGTTTGAGTGAGATCCACAATGGGGATCTACTCTTATTTCTACAAGACCTAGCACATCAAATCAATGTGTCTATTGGCACAATAGGGTTGACTTCTATAACGCAATGATATAATTAATATTTACACAAATATTAATTATCTTTACATGGTGGGGCTGACTTGTACCCTTTACAAAATTAGGGTTACAAAATAAATCTTACTCTTAGACAATATAGCAAGGGATTCACACATCCTCTAGTGCTGAGCCACTAGGGACACAACCACCTGTGCTCAGCCACAGGGACGTCGCTCTCAACAGATCAACTCAACTAATTCCATAGGAGTACCATCTGCAGAGCCATCTCAAGTCGACTCAACTAAGTCCATAGGAGTTTGACATGAGACCATCTCAAGTCGTCTCAACTCAATCCAGAGGAGCACGACAAGAGACCAGACGTCATCTCAACTCAGTCCAGAGGAGTATGACATACCCATCACATGGGCTCTTTCACGTATCATCTCAACTCAGTCCAGAGGAGAACGACCTGGAGAATGTCTCATGAAGCTGCAATCAACAACACTCCCTCTCAGCTAGGGCAACATTCTCCACCAGGCCAAGTCTCTCACGAAAGTACTCGAACTTCATTTTGGCAAGCGTTTTGCGAAAACATCTGCAATTAGCTCGTGTGTAGAAAGGTACTGCACATGTACTTCTTTCCTCTACACCATATCTCTGATATAATGGTATTTGATCTCAATGTGTTTCGATTTATCGTGAAACAAAAGATTCTTTGAGAGCTTCACACAACTATGGTTATCGCAATGGATAACAGTGGAATCCATCTCATGTCCAAATAAGTCGACAAGGAGCTTGCGAAGCCACACTGCTTCGCAAACTGCCACACATAATGCAATGTACTATGCTTCTACAATACTCAAAGCCACAAAAGTTTGTTTCTTGCTGCACCAGGAAACCATGGCAGATCCCAAAGTAAAACAACAACCAGATGTGCTCTTCCGATCCATTGCGCTGCCTGCCCAATCTGCATCGACATATCCCATCAATCTCATGTCTACACCGAAGGCATATCTCAGGCCATAACCAACTGTGCCTCGTAGATATCTCAACACATGCTTCGCTGCTATCCGGTGTGTCTGTCTCGACTAACTCATAAACTGACTGAGTACACTCATTGATATATCAGGTATGGTGTTAACCATATACATTAATGATCCAATCAACTATCTATAAATATGTGGATCAATCTCACCTGAATCAATAGAAGCCTTGTTCATTTTCTTCAAATTAATCACCATCGATGTAGGCATGGATTTGCAGTCCATCATCCCTAGTTTCTTCAATATCTCCATTGTATATTTTTCTTGACTCAGGAAAATCTCATCAGTCCTCTACCACATTTCTAGTCCCAAGAAGTAGTGCATCATACCAAGGTCCTTCATCTCGAATTCAGAAGTCAATGCACGTTTGCATTCAACAATAAGACTTTCTAAACCGGTGAGGAATAAGTCATCAACATATAGGATCAAAATCAAGCACTCATCACCAACAATGTGGTAGTATAGGTTGGGATCAACAACACTCTTGTTGAAGCCCAAACTCATCAAGTATCCATCAATCTTCTCATACCAAGCACAAGGAGCCTGCTTTAGTCCATACAGGGCTTTCTTCAACCTACACACATGAGATTCCTTCTCATGTATCACGAAACCATCTGGCTACTCGATGTAAACTTCTTCCTCAATCTCTCCATTGAGAAAGTTTGTTTTTACATCCATCTGATGTAGTCTCCAACCCATAGATGTAGCAAGAGAAATAATTGTACAGATGGAGGTGTATCGGGCAAAAAGAGAAAATGTCTCCTCATAATCTATTCCCTCCACCTGAGAGAATCCTCTAGCCACAAATCTCGCTTTGTNATGATGGACCGATACTCTTTGGTCATGGCATCTTTCCAAACCTGTTGACCTGCTGCTTCTCCATGACAAGAAGGCTCAGTATCAATGATGTGGCTCATAGTTGAAACATAGCTTGAAATATTTGTGGTCTCTTGCTCTCTCAGAATGTACCACGAGGAGCTGCATGTCCTTTTGCCTCTTGCAAAGTTTGTCAAGCCCAAGCATGCCTCTTATGGCCTACTACAATGTCTCTGGGAACATCAACTGGGGCAACGGGATCAATAACTATCTCCCCCTGAACCGTTGAAGGGGGAGAAGGCAGTGTCTCTTCCTTCTTCTCACTGTCAATCTCGATATGAGATTCTCTAAATCTTTGGAAGGCTATCTCTTCCTCAAAGGTGACATATCTGCTAACCTCAATCTGTCTCTCACCATGGATGTATATCCAATATGTCTTTGAATATTCACTGTACCCCACAATTGTGCCCTTTCTTCCTGAAGGGTCTAGCTTGGTCCTCTTTCCTTGGGTACATGAAAGTATACAAGACACCCAAATATCCTGAAGTGACCAACTTCATGCTTCACTCCAGTGAAAGCTTCTTCGAGAGTCATGTTCTTCAGAATCTGATGAGGAATCCTGTTCTGAACATACACAGCTATCATGGATACCTCTTCCCAGAAAATCATAGGTAAATTCTGATCATGTATCATTTGTTTGGTTGCCTCAAATATAATTATGTTATTCCTCTCTGCAACCCCATCCTGCTGAGGGTTATAAGGAACAATGTTCTCCCTCTTGATCCCTGCCTCAATACATAAG